>JAVIWB010000646.1:0-170745 GCA_031893035.1 Dermolepida albohirtum
ACACGCTCATAAAATTATTTTAAAAATGATTGTAACGTGTGCTGTGTGGCTTGTGGCACCGTCCTGCTAAAACCACATGTTGTTCAAGTCCATATCTTCCAATTCGGGCCAAAAATAATCGTAATCATGGTGCGATAACGATTACCATTCACAGTAACGTGACGATCATTATCGTCGACGAAAAATATGGCCCTATGACGCCGCCGGCATGCAAACCGCACCAAACAGTTATTTTTTGTGGATGAAGTGGTGTTTCATGAAGCACATGTGGATTTTCACCCGACCAATAACGCATATTTTGCTTATTGACGAACCCATTGAGCCAAAAATGAGCTTCGTCACTGAAAATGATTTTGCGATGAAATTGATCATCTTGGCGCATCTTTTCCAGAGCCCAATCGGAGAACGTACGTCGCTTCAAATGGTCCATCGGCTTCAATTCTTGAGTCAGCTTGATCTTGTATGGGTGTAAACCAAGATCCTTACGCAAAATTCGCCATAAAGTGGTCTGGGTGATGCCCAACTCTTGAGAACGCCGTGCAATTAACTGATTTGGATCATTTGCTACGAACGTTTCAACGACAGCGATATTTTCGACACTTCGACCAACCCGTTGTCTCACTGGCACGGCAACATCATACAACGAATATGCAAATTTTTGCACTAAACTTGTTACTGCCTGTCTACTAGGGCGAGAATTACGACCGAAAATCGGAGTTAACGCTCTTAAAGTAGCGGTCACCGACTCTTACTTTCTGTAGTAAATTTTTATAATTTGCAGACGTTGTTCGTTTGTGTACTTTACCATGATGAAAATGTTAAGTTTACTGAATAAATCGACAGTGACAGTTAGATGATTAGTGAAAGGGTGCGTTCACAAATTGAATTAAAAGTTGTCAAGTCCCTATTGGAAAACCGTTTATATATTTTTCATCGTTACCGTTGTGCTGCTACACATGGCATATGGAATTATTTTTGTGTGTGTGTGTACATATAAATGTAATTCAGATACTTATAATGACCAACATACATGTGTTCGGCAATATCCTTTGCCTTGTAATTAGATTGTAAATCCGTTGGGCAAATAAATATTATTATTATCCACATCTAAAAACTAGGTTATTTACAAGGGAAAAACTTACCGAAGCTATCCGTGAGGCAATGAAAAATTTAATGGCTTCTTAACATGAAGGCAAGTGTTACGTAATGTACCGTGAACTTTCTTTAAAAATTCATTGCGAATGAACTTTCTTTAAAATTTCATTGCGAATTTTTTTTGTTAAACTTTTTATTCTTTTAATTTGAACGTTCGTATGTAGTTATTTGTCAAAACAATATAACCTAATCTATTGACACGTCATTTAACTCATTTGTACTTGCCAATAACGAGTTGCCAAAAGTGAGGCCTTGCAAGAAACAAATTCAACGACTTTCTTTGATTGCTTCATCCAGTTTTATTAATTGTTAACAGTAAACACTTCGATCAATTGGTAGTATTACTATTAACATATGTATATGCATTTGTCATTTTCATGTGTCCAAGACATTTTAAATGTTTTTCAATTTTGTGTAAAACAGACGATCCTCTTCAATTAGATATTTTAAATTGTTATCTTGAGGGAAAAATCTCCAAACGGTGAAGTGCTCTGTTAAGCAATTAGCACCATAAAAAATCTATTTGTGAGCCGCAGCAGCTTTCTTTCCTTTACTGTAAACAGGTAACCTCACAATTTTTATTTATGTGACTTTCGGTAAAGTACACCACTAACATACGTTATACAAAAAATCCATATAAAATTTACCCAATATTAAAAGATGTCATTTTCATGTGTCAAATACTTTGGTAAAACAGGAAGATATTTTAAATTGTTACTTGAAAGTAAGTACTGGGTAAAAATGACTGTAACCAGGTAACCTCACAATTTTTATTTATTTTCAAATCGATGCATATAAAATTTACGAAAGATGTTAGGCAAATTATACATTTTATATTTACGTAAAGGTTAAATGTGTCAGACATTACGGAATTAATTAAATTTTATGAAGTAATACGAAGCTAACGATGCAATAAGAAATTAAATAAGACTTGCGCATCCACACATGTAAGTAATATATGTATATATGTATATACGAGTATATACAAACAATTCATCTAACATCATGACAATTTAAACAAATATAGACATGATTCACTCACCTCGATGCACTTGGGCTCGTGCAATGGCAAGGACATCGTACCGAACTCTCTTCCGCAGATGTAACACGTTAACGTTCTAGGACCTTTACCGGAAAGGACTCTCTTACTCGCTTCTTCCGCGGGGTCATTTTTTTTCAGATCCATCGTTTTCGGTCTCGCTATTCCTGCACTTTTCTTTACCGGAGACGTGACAGTTTTTTTCTTCTCGTTCAGTTTCGACTTGTATTTAATGGCGACCGGTTTTTGCACGGTGTTCTTCGTTATTGATACTTTGTCGTTCATCTTTTTCAGCGGTTTCGGCGGCGTCTCCGGGTGACTATGGAACCTTTCCGGCTGATCGGCTCTTCCACAAGTTTTACAAGGCTGCGGCAGTAGTTTCACGGTTGTATCTGTTTTATCGATCACGGAAACGCGCACTGTACGACTTTTAGGTACACGATACGTTTTGAAATTGTTGCCGTGGTGGTTGCTGCTGCTGTTGTTGTTGGCGTCATTCTCGGCACCCACCTTCGGCGGTTTCGTGATGTTTTTGTGCGGGGACGACGATGATTTAATTTTGTTCATTTTGGAAGGTTTTTTCGTGTCTTGACTACCTGTTTCAGAAAACGTTTTTTTATTATTGTTTTAGTTTATATATATACTACAATTTTTTTTGAATCATACGTATGACTAATAAAATAACTTCTACATTCGAATATGTTAAAATCAATACATGTTTATACATGGCATAATCAACAAAAATAATGTTCCGTAACGAAGTGAAAGTGATTGAAACTGTTCGTAGCACGTACTGGGAGTACTCCTTTATCTTTTATTCTGAAAATTTTAGGGAAAGCACAAGGGCTTATGTTCTATTTAACGAAAATATTTTCATAATGGCTGCACATCCGGTTAAACTGGAGGTCGCTACCAACTCGTACTTTTTACTTAAATCGAAAAAAGGTGAACAAAACCCCTTTACACATCAATGCTCGTATTCTGTATACGTATTTCGACAACTAAGTTGTCATCATCAACAGATAAGTAATCGTAGTGTCGCATCTGGACCCGCGGTAAAACTCACATACGGATTTATTTCACACAGTTATTTCTACACGGTTTAATTTAATCTACATTAAACTGTGTGAAATAAACCAATGAGTATTGGTGTTTGTGCGGTATGATTCTGTTCGAATTTTACCATGTATCTGCTTATGATTACAACTTAGTTGCCGAAATACGTATACAGAACACGAACATTGATGTACAAAGGGGTTTTATTTACCTTATTTTGATTAATTCAATCAACCAGTCTCCATTAAAATTTACCTACTTTTCTACTGTATATTGGAATTCTAAAAGATATTTTAAGAAGACTTTCTAAAGTTTTCCCTACGCCTAAAGTCAACTATTTTAGAAATATTTGAATTACTTTGAAAATATTTAGTTTTACTACTACTACTAAATTTACCTACTCTTTGCTAATGTTTGGATTCTAAACGATATTCTAGGAAGAAAATTTTCCCTACACCTAAAGTCAACCATTTTAGAGATATTTGAATTACTTTGAAAATATTTAGTTTTCCATCATCACTACTACTACTACTACTACTAAATGTACCTACTTTTTACTGTATATTTGTATTCTAAAAGAAGACTTAAGTTTTGCCCATTCCTAAAGTCAAGTATTTTAGAGATATTTGAATTTTTTTGAAAATATTTAGTTTTCCAACATCACTATTATTATTTACTCTGATGCTCTAGTTTTGACAAATCCTATACAGAATGTTTGTGATGTATTTTCGTATAGCTGCAACTTTGAACTACCAAAACTGTCGTTTTTCAAATATGATGTCCGTTACTTTTTTATTCGAATGCAGAATTTACTTCTATATCAACACGTAATAGCATTATCTATACTTTTTTCAATCCTTTGCGTGCTATAAAAAGTTTTGTTAATTTTGGTAGAATGAGTCACGAATTGCAGGATTGTTGATAAATAACTATGGTAATGACAGATAATGTCGTGATGGTTAACTTGCAGTGCCCAAAATGTAAAAATTGAAAGTCTTCTTTCAATAGAACTACCATCTGTTTATAGAACGTCGGAAATAAAGAAAACAAATTTTAATTGGTAGTTGTGTAGTAGCAAAATTGGAGAACGAGAACTACTCAAATATGGATATTTTTTATTTATTTTACATTCATGGAGAATGTTGTAAGGCATTGATAGAAAATGTATATTCAAATGAAAACTATTCTCAAAAATTCTAATTTTAATCGTTTTATACATCGTATATGCAATACAGAAATTTTTAAAAAAATTTCTGTATCCACTATCTCATTTTCTCCGGAAATATACCATCACCGTTAGACCACGGATATATTATAGTTTTTCGAGACCTTCTCAGGTGCCATAAATTGCATTATGGAGACAGTTATTAAATGTAAACCTACGATAGGTTATTAATTGCATATAATTATGCAATTTCAAGATTCTAAACTAAAAATTCTAATTTTAGCCGTTTTGTACATCGTATATGCAACACAGAAATTTTTTAAAAAATTTCTGTATTACATGTACGATGTATAAAACGGTTAAAATTAGATTTTTTGAGAATAGTCCTCCGCGCGGAACTTTAATCCACTATTTCATTTTCTTCGGGAATGTACCATCACCATTAGACCACGGATATAGTTATTCAAGATCTAAATTGCATTATGGAAGCAGTTATTAAATGTAAACCTACGATATTCTTTTAATTGCATGTAATTATGCAATTTCAAGATTCTAAACTAAAAATTCAAATTTTAACCGCTTTATACATCGTATATGTAATGCAGAAATTTTTCGAAAAAATTATTTGTTCTCCGCGTGGAAATCGAATTCACTATCAGTTCAGCATCGTAAAAGTGCATAATTATATGAAATTAATAACCTAGTGTTTTCATTTAATAACTGTTTCCATAATGCAATTTATGACACCTTAGGACTCGAATTTTGAACCACCAAAACTATCTCCGTGGTCTAATGGTGAGGGTATATTCCCGGAGAGAATGAGATTGTGGGTTCGAGTCCCAGTTTACCACCAATGAATAAACAAAGAATTTAAACGAATTATACGATTCAGGATTATGAATGAAATCTGTTGGCCATTATAGAAACCTATCGTAGATGAAGCGAATAAATTTAATGACCTGGCATATTTCAGTCCCATAGGTACAATAAGATCCGCAGAACAAGATCTGAAATATTCCTTCTACGCAATGTAATACATTTTGAACAAAGATGTGAGATTCACAACTATACAAGAACTCCATCCTGTGGGCAATAAAAATTAATGCGTCTTTTAGTGTAACCAGGATCAACTTCTGTGAACAGACCGTACTTGTATTCCTAGAAGACTCCCATTTTTTACATTTTAGGTCCTACAAGTAAATCGCCATGACATTACTTGTCATTTCCATAGCTGCAACGATCATTGCAATTTGTCGCCTCATTCTATCAAAATCAACAAAAAGCTCTTACTATACGAAAAGGATTGAGGATATGTAAGGGAATGCTATTGCCTGTTGATGTAGAAGTAAATTCTGCATTCGATTACGAAAAAAAACATAGAGCATTCTATTTGAAAAAGTTTTGGTGACTTTGATACACCAACTATATTTGCACATATTCGAAATTACTTTATAAGAAGTAGATGTAAGAATTGTCAAAAATAAAAGCATACTAATAGTAGTAATAATAATAGTTTATTTCCAAAAATGAGAAAATAGATAAATACACTTATAAATACAAGAAAAAACTAATAAATATTTTTGGAAATCATTACTTTTGCGAGAAAAGTTGTTCACCAATCTCCTGGTGCATAGGAAGAACAACTATCAAATTAAAAGAACACATGCTTAAAGGTAAACTAAAGTAATATTCTGTACGTGTACCAGAGAAACAAATTTAATAATAATTAAAGTAAATGTAAATCAAATAAATGTGGAAACTGATTCTCAAATCTCATTGATCTTGACCATATTGCATGTTGAAACGGCCTAGGTCAACGAAGAGATTATAAAATCAGTTGAGCTAGAGGAACATGACTATGATATTGAAATGAACGTCAAGGTCGTTTCAATGGCATTGTCATTTCAATGTCAATTTCTTGCTCATAAAACTTAAATTATTATTTTCAGATGTTTCCTACCACAAAAAGCCTAAAAAAACTTTGATCAATGCACAAATACGCAAACTATTAGTTGAGGTTAGTTTACATAATACACTAGGATGCATATGAGTTATTTTCGCGATAAATTTTAGTAATTTACATGTTCTTTCAATCTCAAAAGCACCCAAAAGGTCTGTTCTGTCAAAATTCTAAAGTTTCGTAAAAGCTTCAATGTTCTAATTCTGTATAATACTTCTAAACTAATATAATATAATAATATACTTACGATAACACATCTATACTTTTCAATTTAAATAATCAAATTGAATCATGAAGACGGAGCAATTATTAGAATTCATGTAAAGAATTTGAAGCTCCAAACATTCATATTAAAGCAAAACTCAACTTAATAATGACATATGTACATTGTATAAATTCCACCACAACAAGAATTGTACGTCGTAACTTTATTCATAAAATGTATTAAACGTCAGTACTAAATGAACTGTCATTAGATAAATTATCGAACTGGAATTATCCTTTTCAATTTAGATATTTAATAAAGAACGTAAAATATTTATTGTTTCCAATAGTTTTGGTGTAGATTTTCAAATGTAACTGTTATTTACAATAACCTCGCAGTGTGAACCCAAGTAAATAATCAAATTGAGTCATGGAGACGAAGCAATTATTAGAATTCATGTACAGAATTTGAACCTCCAAACATTCATATCAAATCAAAACTCAATTTAATAATGACTATGTACATTACATAAATTGCACACTAACCAGAATTGTACGTCGTAACTTTATTCATAAAATGTATTAAACGTCAGTACTAAATGAACTGTCATTAGATAAATTATCGAACTGGAATTATCCTTTTCAATTTAGATATTTAATAAAGAACGTAAAATACTTATTGTTTCCAATAGTTTTGGTGTAGATTTTCAAATGTAAGTTTTATTTACAACAGCCTCGTAGTGTGAACCCAAGTAAATAATCAAATTGAGTCATGGAGACGAAGCAATTATTAGAATTCATGTACAGAATTTCAACCTCCAAACATTCATATCAAATCAAAACTCAATTTAATAATGACTATGTACATTACATAAATTGCACACTAACCAGAATTGTACGTCGTAACTTTATTCATAAAATGTATTAAACGTCAGTACTAAATGAACTGTCATTAGATAAATTATCGAACTGGAATTATCTTTTCAATTTAGATATTTAATAAAGAACGTAAAATATTTATTGTTGGCAATAATTTTGGTGTAGATTTTTAAATGTAACTGTTATTTACAATAGCCTCGCAATGTGAACCCAAGAAACGATAATAAGAATCATGAAACTTATTGAATATGCCAACTGATCGGAATCTTTTATACACTAGCACGCCACGAATAAAAAGGTGGCAGAACATGTAATTTAGATAAAATTTTTCCTAAATGATGAATTAGTATAAATATTGTATTCACCATGTTCCTTAGACTTGGTAATGATTTTTTTCTATGATAACGCTTAAGATCGTTATTATATAATTATGTGGATGTTTTAGCGCAGGAAAAACGTTCGTTTGCCAATAAAGTATGAATTATTTTTCAAATTAATTTAAAATGAAATTCATATTGGGTTTTTTATCTCTGGAATTTTCTTTTCGAATTTTCAAGTTACTAATTGTTAGACGCTCCTTTTTCGTGCAGAATGTATTCGCCTTTAAAGAGTTTTTATTTAATTTTGAAAAGTTGGCTTGCAGTTACAGGTACTTGCTACTACAACATTTGTTTTTTGTTTAAAATATTTGTGTTTTATTTCTTTTAAGTAGTTTGAACATCCTGTTTGTTTCTTTTAAAAATTAATGTTTGGTTTTAATATTATATTTCCTACATACGCTAACAGAAACAAGCTAAAGACAACGCACTAGCTCAGAATGCCCTATCTGTGAAGCAATTTTTAGCGGGCAAGCGCATTGCTGCACTTGATCGTACGCCGTATTCGCCAGATTACAGACCATGTGACTTCTACATTTTCCCAAAAGTGAAGAATGCGTTAAAAGGAACACATTTTCAGTTCGTTGAACATGAAAAAGCAAAAACGGCAGAGCTGTTGAAGAGGCTGACAACTGATGAACTACAGCATTGTTTTGAACAATGGAAGACACGTATGCAGCAGTGTATACATAGATGAGGAGAGTATGTCGAAGAGGATAAAAGTTAAATATAAGTTTACCAGGAACAAATAATATTTCGCACACCAGTCTAGTTATTTAATTGCCACACCTCGTATATATTTTTCGCTTGTATATTATTAAAATAAATAAATTGTTAATATAAAAATCTGTTCTTGCCGATTTCTATACATGTATAATTAAGCAACAAACAAAACTCTTTTATTAATAAATACTATATTTACAAAAATACTATTTTTTGGCGGAGCAATTAATAGAATATGTTTAAAATTTAAACGCCGAATGTTACTTAAATATATTACATTTAAAAAATCAGTTATATAATGACATAATATCTATCACTTTTAATGTTATGATTCGTTTAGATCGAGGTTAGAACTTTTGATATCATTTTCACTTTGAAATTTAACTTGGTACACCATTTCAAAATGGTCTTTTGTGGTTAACAAGTGCGAACAATTTATTGCAGCTAGTATTCTGCAATTTCGTATATTTTTTTAATAATATAGTTTTCAATTCTTATTGATGTGAATACAATTAAAGTGCTTAAATAAATATAATGTATACGTACTGCACGTTTGCGATGAGCTACTTCGATCGTCTTCCCAACTGTCTTCACTGGTGCATGGGCGACTGGGTTTTTGCAACTGAACTTTACTGGGTAAACTTAACGGTCTACTAGGAGGACATCGCCTATTTTGATTGAATGCCGGCGGTTTGCGCCTCACCTTATTGTTAGACACACTTAACGCTCTTAATGGCACGCGACACAGATTCGTTATGCATAAGAACTCTTTTCGTATGAGGGACATGTCGATTTTGGTCATTAAATTGATATCCAGTACCTGCGGCTTCTCCAACGTCGCCGTGAGGGGTCGATCCTTATCCGGTTCCTTTTGCGGTTGCCACGTTTTCGTAAACAGTCGCAAGCCGGGATTTTTAGGCATTTCGTTTGGTTTTTCTTCGCAAAAAACTTCGATTTTTGGTAAAACGAGAAATGGAGTTTTCTGCGCTTTTTTAATAGTTTTGTTCTGGTGCCACTTCATTGGTTAACGAGAATTATTTGTGGAAATTTCTCTTTGAATTAAACGCCATATTTACTGTCCTTCCTATAACAAAAGAATATCGATTTAATATTTCTATTATTATAACAATATGAGGTACTATAACCTTCGTTCTTTTTTATTGGGAGTTTCGACCATTGAGTTAATAAAACATTTAATTTATATTAATGACGTTCCGGGGGACGGGTCCCCCTTTTTCAAGTTATTTATTTTCTTCAAACCGCAATACCTTTTTCGGTTGGATATTTCAAATTGTGAACAATAGTTTTATATACAGTCAGTCGCAGAGAAAACCGAACTTTTTTAAAATAAAAACAAAAGTTTCAAATTTAGTAAAATTCATTTATTTTATTCAAAGTAGTCGCCTTTGGCTTCAATACAACATTTTGCACGGTCAATTAACATGCCGTATAAATTTTTAAATTCATCTTTAGAGATGCCCTTCAAAATCTCTGTCGACGTCTTTTTAATGGCTTCGACGTCGGCATAACGCTGTCCTTCCATTGCCAAATGTAGTTTGAAGAATAGATAGAAATCACAGGGGGCTAAATCCGGTGAATACGATGAATGGTTGAAGGATAAAGTGTCATTTGTAGTTACAAAATCAGTGATAAGCGTCGATCGATGAGATGGTGCATTATCATGTAACAAATGCCAGCTACCAAAATACGTTTCATAACACCAAGATAATATACAGCATTGACTGTTTGATTAGTTGGCCCAAACACTCTGTGCACTATGCCTTTCGAATCATAAAAACAAATCAACATTGTCTTTACTTTGACTTCTCCAAACGGACTTTTTTTCGGTCTTTCTTCGCTTAAATGCTTCCATTCAGGGCTTTGACGCTTGGTGTCTGAATCATATTGAAAACACCACGTCTCATCGCCAGTTATAGTAGAATACCTGTTAAGTTTTCGTCCTCTTTTGAGTCTTTAATCAAGTCTATACATGTTGAATTTGGAGCAAATTTTGATCATTAGTTAGCTTGTGTGGTACAAACCTTGCACAAATCTTTCTCAGTTCCAAATGCTGTGTCAAAATGCGATGAATTGAATCTTTGGAAATATTTAATACCATTCTCACGTTTCGCAATGAAGAATTCGGCTCGTTTCTGATATATTGTTCAAAATTCGTTTTTCGACCAATGGCAAATACACACTGTTACTTTATGCGCAATTTATCTGCTTCTAATGATGCCAATGTCATGATATTTTGAAATAACATTGGTGAAAGATCTACCTTACCGTCGCATATTTTTTTTAATAGATGGCGCCACTAAGAATTACTATTTTAAAAAGTTCGGTTTTCTCGATGATGTGACAGACTGTATATATATATATATACTTGATTACTTACATTTGTTAAAAATATACTTTTTTGTTTTGATGTTATAAAATTTACAACCACACAAGCATTTTTAAATTAACGATCTTTTTTTTAATTCTGTACTTGCCAAAAGGCTTATTCTTTCTTAATATTTTTAGCTGATGTTTTCTATGATAAAAGCAATATCTGGTTTTTCCTTTTCTTTTTATCTCGTGTTATGTATACCTTCATGTGTATTTGTAAATTCCCGTTGTTGTAAGCTTGTACATACATATATACAGGAAGATGCAGACAATTTGTTTTTTAATTTTTTTAAAGATGTTAGGTTGTTATAAGTATTGAGATTGATAATTTCTTTTTTATCATTTATTGCGTTTTGGTCTTTTTTTATGTGTATCATTTCCTTAATTATACGTTTATTGTGATTGTTTTCTATTTTGAGAATTTCAGTGTTGTCAAAATGGAATTTATGTTTTTCTCTAAAGCATGTGTAAAGCACTAAAGTCTTGAATTCATGACTTTACCAAATGTACCACACCTATCAGAAAACCTAACTAAACTCTTTGGAAAATACAATATTAAAAAAGCCACAAATTGAAAAACACAAACAAATTCTTTTTTACCAAAATTAAACATAAAACACCTAAAGAAAAACAAACACACAGTATATACAAAATAAAATGCTAACCTTGCAAAGGTAAATATGAAAAACAAACAAAGGAACATACGAACACAAATACAGCCTAACCATTAAAACAAATAAATACAACAATTATCAGCCTTATCTATTAACTCGACTTTAATAACATCAAAATCCTTTAAATAGAAAATAATTACAATAAACGTATAATTAAGGAAATAATATACATAAAAAAAAAGACGACAACTTAATATTACCAGATGTTGCTTTTAGAAAGCATCAACTAAAAACATTTAGGATGAATCTTTTAACAAATGCAAAATTTAAAAAAAATAGTTAATTTAAAAATGTTTGTGTGATTGTAAATTTTACAATACTAAACAAAAAAGGTATATTTTTAACAGATGTAAGTAATCACAAATATTTACATATATAAAAAACTATTGTTCATAATTGGAAATATCAAACTGGAAAAGATATTGCAGATTAAAGACAATAAATAACTTAAAAAAAACTCCTCCCCCCAAACCTCAATATAAATTAAATGTTTTAATAACTCAGACCTAAAAAACATAATAGGAGGATTATATATTTATTATTATTATATTTATTATATATGTATTTATAAAGGTATATTATTAAGTAAGAAAGGATTATACAATTAAATATAAATTTGAAATCTTTTTCAATTTTAAATTTATATTTAATTGCTCTAAGAAAAAGTATATTCACAAACTGGAATGAAATTGTAAATTACATTTTAGTTTCTAGATACGTAAACAGATTGAGCCAAAAAGAATTTAGACAAACGGAATTTTCCTTTTCATAATATACTAAATTTTGATATTTTAAGTTGGTCACAAACATTTTAAAGTATTTCCTAACTTTAGGAATGCCTCATAGTTGACTCGGGCTCCTAAAAACAAATTTGGTAAATTGCTACTATTTATTTTATTGTAGATTTTATCTTTGAATTAATTTTCTCAAAAATTTCGCCCAAAAAGTTTTGATCTTACTCTAGTAGATTTTACTGCAGGGTGGGACAAAAAGCATCGTCTGATTTTCTTTCGCTATAACTTGTTTAAAGTAAAAACTCATTTGTTTTTTTCTGATTATGTTTATTCACACTTATAAATTTCAATTAATTGTGGAAAATTATGTCCGACAAATGGCTGTCGCCGGCATTCATGCAAATTTGGGTTCTTTTGATTCCATTTTGCATAACTGTGCGCAGCATTTGTGGTGTCACATTGTCAATTTCGGCTCGAATGTTGTTCTTTAACTACTTCAAGGTGCGGGATTAGTTAACGTACACCAATGCCGTTAAATATCCCTAGAGGAAGAAGTCAGGGGCAGTCAAATCGGGAGATCTGGCTGCCCAAGCCAAATCATCAAATCGCGAGATTACACGCGCTGGGGAGGCGTCCTTCAAAATACGCATTGTGTTGTATGCATTATGACAAATGGCCCCGTCCGTGGAACCACATGTCCTCCAAATGCAGATCGTTAACTTTATCGGAAGAAGAAAAATTCAGTCAAAATGGCTCATAGCGGCCACCCTTCAACGTGATAGCGTTACCGTCGGCTTCTTCGAAAAAATAAGATCCAATCACCTTTTCCAACGTAAGTGCACACCACACGGTAACTTTGAGAGAGTGTAATGGAGCTTCATGAATTATGCGCAGATTTTCCGTCCCCCAGAATCGAGAATTTTGTTTATTGACGTGGCTGCTGAGATAAAAATAAGCCTTGTCGCTCGTGATCAATTTTGATGGAAAATCATCCACTTTGTTGTTGGGATCCAAAATCTTTCGGCCGTACTCTAAACGGGCACCACAGTCCCTTGGTAACAACTGTTGGACACCTGAATTTTGTATGGGAACATTTTTAAGTCCAATGTCAAAAGGCGGCGCGGCGAACGCCGCGAAATGTGCAATTGTTAAACACGTTTTCTTGTGGGTGTTTCGGGCTCCTCTACCACATTTTTACGCGTTGCTTCGATCTTTTCAGCCGAATGGCTGGTTTGTCGCCTTCCAGTGCTTCGCCAGACGTCGAATTGTTTGCGCTGTGGGCACTACACGATATCGCGCGTTCTTGAGGCATATATCGATTCATTGTTATTAACTATAAATTTCGCACATCTGTATTTCACGAACGTCAAAACTAAACTGACATACGATGCCATTTGCAAAAATGACAGCACTTTCCAATAGGGTGATACTTACTGCCCCACCTGTTATAACGTGTAGCAGTGATAATATTATTTTTTAAATATACAGGAAACCCATATACACATATTCTACTATACCTATGAATTCGTATCATTCACTATCTCAAAAACTAGCGGCTTGCAATTCCATAGAGCATTTGCAATACCAATGATTGAAAAATACAGACAAACAGGATTAAATATCATTAAAATTATAGCTAAAAATAATTTCCCAGAAAAATTAATAGTGAAAAAAGAACGTAAATACAATCATAACCGAATTTATTCGCACAAAACCGAAACAACTTTCAAAACATTATTTTGGGAGTCTATCTGAAAAATTAGCAATGTTTCATAATAAATATTTGAGTCGCAACATAATTTTTAAAACAAATATTAAAATTTAAATCTAACTCCATGGAAAAATGCAGCGTTTATAAACTTCAATGCCTAGTATGTAATAGTGTGTATGTTGTCCAATCAGGCAGAACATTCAAAATTAGAACAGAAGAGCGTCTACGAAGCCTAAAATACCAAAGAAATGATTTTAACATCAGCAAATATCTAATACAAACGAACAATAATGTACATAAGAATTTTAACCGGAATTCCTTCACATATGTAAGAAAAGTCGGAAACTAAGTTCCTTAATAAATAGAGTTGGGATATTTTGCCCATGGGCCAGGATCGTAACAAGGCAAGCGTTGGAACGAATAGACGACCTTGCGATGCATACGTTATTTATATCACTTATGTTTTGTTTTAGAAATGACACACTTACAGTATTCACAGCGCTTGTTGCGTAGCGCAAAATGGATAAGACTAACAAAATGTTTGCAGCATGACGTAAGTTTCCACATTTGTCTCGGAGAGCAAAGTACGTCGTGCTGAAAAGATGTTCTTATATTTGCAAAATAACCGCTCAACATCTACGAATGTAATACGCGCATAATTAAAATAATCTTTGGAAATAAATTACGAATCTACTATATACTCGCCATCACAAATTTGTCTGAATTAGGTAAAATCGAAATCTTTGTTTATAACATTCTCGAACTTTTCTACAACACACATATGTTACTTGTAATACATAGCAGTGAATGTACATCGTTCACAATTTGCATTGACTCCACTAACAATAACCCAGTGTTTTGAGTTTTTTCTATTGAATCAGAGAAACCTTTGTAATTGTTATCAATTTATGTTAAACTGCTGCAGCTTCCATAAGTTTGAATTAAAATTCTCCCAATAATAAAAAGCCGCTTTCAACTATGTTTCCCAGCGTGTGAGAATTGGTTCTGGCGGCTCGGGAATACCATGTGTATACTTATAAATGTATTTATGTGTATTTTCCCTTAATGTATCATTAAAATTCTCAGAAAGGTTCTAATTATACAAAGGATATATATAAATGCATTGTATTGTTGCAATGCAATTATATTCGTTTTAATTTTGATATTGTCGTTTCAATTTGAAAAGAGTATTTATTTTATAATCCTTTAAGTGTACTTTAATATAGATCTTTTATGTTTAGTTATTATATCTATTACATATATTGTCTGGATTTATGATATGCACTTATAAGTCTATAAAGTGAATAATAAAAGGAATTGGTATTTATATAAATAGTCGGAAATTTAAATCAGAGGAGAGAGGCCTAAGAGCTCAAGAAGAAAAGAGGAAGAGTTAGACCTGGACAGCAGGCCATTCTGTCTAGAGAGCGTGTGTCGTCTGATACGAGGCGTATCAACCATTTATTTGCAAAGAAGAAAAATTAGTGCGTATATATATATATATATATATATATATATATATATATATATATATAACGGTCGGTACAAGCGGATATCTATAGGCAGTGGCTAATATTATTCAAGAACGAATAATTAGTAGTCCAGTAGTAGCAGAGACCATCTGCAGTCAAACAAGATAAGTGTTTATAGATACACATAAATAGACAAATTTCCTAAAGTAATTCTGATTATTGCAGAACGCCTAAATATTTTATGAGATGTTTTCACTATTCAAATTAAAGGTGTATTTACATGTTTGTATGCATCCTCCTTCATAATCCGAATCGTCTTGAGAATTGTTATTTATATAGAGAGTAGCATCTTTATGTTTAATTGCAAGGTCACATGTTTAATTCAAATTGCTAGTCGGTGCATTCCGTTGAATTATAATAAATTGTTACATTACCTTGTATTTTTTTATGTAATTTCCAATAATAGTTATTACTATTTGAGGCGCCCAACAAAATATAAAGATATTTAAATACTTATATAATATAAAAAGTAGGTAATAAATGTCTGAGAAGTAAAGACAATAGAACAAATACAGTAACATATGGTCGAAAATAGAATAGGAGGCTCTGGCGAAATTACTAGAGAAATTGCTGAGATTGTGTCAGACAGTAATAAACAAAGGTGGTCACATCGGCGCATCAAAAATTTAAACTAATTTAAAAGAGTATTTGTTGAAATTGTTTGAAATAAAGCTTATTTAAGATTTAAAAATATTTTGTATAATTACATAATAAAATTATAATTTTGCAGCAAGTATTACACTTGCTTTTTTATAATTTTCTCGGAGGACAAACACTTATGGTCGGTAGTGTATGCAAAAAAATAGAAGAGCCACGGTTCCTATACAGATTTTGACTTGAACAACTTTTTCAGTATTTTACAAATACGCTAAACAATTAATCAAAAAAAGTAAATAAAATCACTTACCACATAAACATTCGTATTCTGCATACGCATTTGGACAAATAAGTTGTCGTCGTCAGTAGCATCAACGTGTATTTGTTGGTTAGCAGGGAAATTTGTGCGGAATTGTTTTGTGCGAGTTTTACCAAGAATCCAGATGGGACCCTGATTAATTCACTGCTGATGATGACAACTTAGTTGTCGAAACATGTATACATAATACGAACATTGATGAGGAAAGGGATTATATTAACCTTAATTGATCAATTGAATCAACCACAGTCTCCATTAAAATTTACCTTTATAGTAAACAATTAGATTATAAAAAGTTCTTATTAAAACACATTTTAAGTCTTATATGAGATTTATTTTCTCCAAAATACAAAGCCTTTGTCACCTAGCGTTAATGTTAGATCTATTAAGCAGCATAAATTATTTCATTAATTTTTCTCTACTTTGTTAATTTTAAACCATTTTTACTTAGAGAAAAATTATAATTATAATTCCAAGGTCACCAATTAAGTCATCACAACACCCGAAAATAATTATGAACTGCTCAATCAATTTATTTTATGGCATAATAACAGTAATTAGTAATTATCGATTATGATGTCGTTAGATTATTATGGGAGATTCTTTATGACAAGCACCTGTTAACTACGCTTTTAGTTTTCATAAATACTTAAAAATGACGGAAACTACTATATTGAATTATTAAAATTTTAAATATCAAGTTAGTAAACTAACAAAAGAAACAAATCTAACCATTAAGAATTAATTTGAATTTCAATCTTACATTAACGGATATTTTATGTATGTACACTTTTCCATTAACCACAAAAATGTAAATGTCAAACGTTAGGAATTGACCGGAAAAGTTCTTTTTCAAATATTCAAAAACATGCGTGTATTCGAAACGCGAATGGGCAAGCGACCCGCAAATCAACGCGAGATATAACAGAACTGACTGACGTTGTGTATGCAACGCTTACTTGCCACCATTTCGTGCTGCCTACCCACGCGCACATTTACCCCGTTTTTGAAAACCTGTTCGCTATGAATAACACCTCCCTTTATTTGGGCAATATGTCACTACTGTTAGATTGACGTCATCGTCTTCGACATATACGTTTTTTTCCTAATATTGCGGTAGCTGTTTCGTTATAGATCTATTGTCTGACGTTTGTTTTGAATTTATATTTAATCGTTAGGAATACCAGGTGTTGTGTATGCATTGGTATTTCTTCAAAAATAATGGAAAGTCAAGTTTAAAATGTATTATAAATATGAATCGATATTTACGCATTTTCAAATGTTTAGAAAGAAATTTTGCAATTATGAATATTGTTTTTAAATTCAATTCTTTTTTTTTAAATCGTCGTTTTCTTCAAACTATAAACTTTATACTTCTTATTAGGTATTTCGACTAACTGGGATAATAAAAAACTGTCCAATATTTTCCATTTTCATTTATTTATTGGTTGTCCATTTGCTAATGTGAGTTTGTCTTGTTTGGTGAGGATGTCTTTTATGGTTTATTTTGATTTTGCAAGTTTCTCTTTTATTGTTGTTGGTTATTATATGTTTTTTGGATTGAAATTTACTTGACTGAGATTTAATGGTGTGACTTTATTGTCTGAGTGTATTATTGTTTTGCGACGGGAATTATTTCTCATGTTAAGAAAGTCTGTTCGGAAATACGAGGTACGGCTATTAAATAACGAGACTGACGCTGTAAAACATTTTATTTTGATTTCATACATATTTACTTATTATCACCTTCAATATACACCCCTCCTCTATCCCTACAACGCTCCATGTGAATCTTCCGTTGTTCGAAACAGTGCTGGAAGTCTTCTTCTGTCAGCTCCTTCTGGACGCGTGCCGCTTTCGCTTTCACAGCTTCAGCGGACTCAAATTTTGTTCCCGTTAATTCAGATTTAACCTTAGGAAACAGATAGAAGTCGCACGGTGCAAGATCCGGCGGATAAACCGGACGGTCTAACACTGGGATGCTGTACTTGGCTAGAAACCTCTTGACTGACAATGCGGAATGAGTCGGTGCATTGTCTTGGTGGAGAACCCATGACTTGTCCTTTCACAACTCGGTTCGTTTTTTCCTTATTCTTTCACGGAGTTAAGCAAGAACGTGAAGGTGGTAATGTTGATTAATAGTTTGACCTTCAGGAACCCAGTGAAGGTACACAATCCCATGAATATCGGAAAAAACAATCATCATTGCTTTGAATCTTGAAAACGCTTAGCGCAGTAGCAGTAGCGGTTTTTCCAAGTTTAATGTGAAATTTCACAACAATTATTTGCTCTATTGTTACACTTCTTAAGTTACTTTGATCTTGGATGAGGATGTAAACTAAGATCTTTACGCAATGTGGTTTGCGAGATTCGCAATTCCTGTGAATGGCATGAAATCGACTGATTTGGCTCATTTTGAACTGAAGCACTTATGGCTGCTATATTTTCGTTACTTCGACGGGTGCGTTGTCTCACTAGCACAGGAACATCCAATAGTGATTATTTTGATTCGAATTTATCCACTATAGCAGGCACAGTATGTCTGGTGGAACGGTTATTACAACCGAAAGCGGTAGTAATTTGTAATAATTTTCAAACGTTGCTCGTTAGTGAACTTCACAGTGATAAAAATGTTAACCTTGACTGACGTTTTGATGTTGGCAGATCATGAAAAACATTCAAGGATGCGTCCGTATTAAAAGACAAAGTTGTTATCTCCCTGTTGGAAAACCTGTTACCTGCCGAATTCATGTAGAATGGCTTTTATAATAATGGTACACTCCGCGCAACATGAATAGGACCAACTGCATATATGACATTTGTAGTTGGTATAAACATGGTAGCGCGCTGGAATTGTTATTTTCGAAAATAAGAGGGTTGATAAAAAGATGTATGTAGGTACCAAATATAATTTTTGTAAAAGTCAGTGCAAATGTACGTTACTAGTGACAATAAGTAGAGTAATTAAACGCCACTTGAATACGACCAATCTACAAAATAAAAGATTCGTTTGCAATAACAAAATACTTTATTGTTCAATAATGAGTACTTTTGCCATTATTTCTTATAACCTCAAATAGTCGGGATGGAATGGAATTATACAGGGTTCTCAAGTAGTCAACGGGAAGTTCCGCCCAACTTCGTTTCAGCGCCTGCTCTAGTTCGTCAGCGCAACTGAATTGGGTAGCATTGGAGTACAATTTACGCGACAACCATCCCCAAACATTTTCTATGATGTCCAGGTCGGGGGAGAGCGATGGCCAATCGAGAACCTCCATGCCTTGTTCTTGAAACCAGCGTCGAACAATGCGCGCGGTGTGAATACTGGCATTATCCTGTTGGAAAATAAATGGCCCATCTGCCATAACGTTGGAAAATTTGTCTTTCACCTGTTGCAGCAGCTGGACGTACTTTTCCGAATTCTGTCTGCCCTTCACTATTACTAAATCAACAGGTCCGTTATAGGAAACAGCTCCCCATACCATGACTGAACCAACATCGGCTCGCCTTCGTGACTGAATCACTTCATCTTTACGTAAATCGTGGAAATAATAAGAAAACCCATCCGGGCCATCTAAATTAAACTTCTTCTCGTCACTGAAAATAACAGTTTGCCATTCTCTTGTCCACCCCATTTTTGCTTGAGCAAACTGAAGACGTGCAGTGCGCTGAAATTCCCTTAAAGGAGGCCGTCGTTTAATTTTCAAACGTTTTAAATGCGGACAGGTCTTCAGTAACTTCTGTACAGTTCTTACCGATGCATTCGTTCCAACGTTATTCGCGATTTGTCTTGCCGTTAATGCTGAATTCGATGCTTCGCGTAATATGGCTCGACGTTCTCTCTTAGTTGTAACGGATGTTGTTCGCCCTTTAAAACGTTTTCCATAATTCTCGGGATCCCTAATAAAATTGTTCACAACCTGGTGTGATCGACTTATTTTCTTTGCAGTAGCCCTTGAGGAATACCCTTCTTGATGGAACGCTTTAATTTTTCCAATTTCTTCCATACTTAAGTACTTCTGTCGTTCCATCGTTGCACAATACCCTTAATTACAGATGTTTGTTTATCCGGATACACGTTGTAACTCGACACTCATCCGGTAGCTTACTATTAAATACTGGTCGTATCCAACCGGCGCGGTGCATTTTATATGTATGTGGTACTTACGTCACCCAATGCATAACGTTAGGCACTATTGCGCAATAATGCGTATTATTTGCCATATCATACCATTACAAACTTGCATTGTATTTTTAGTAAATGAATTGTTTTTCAAACCACCGAAAGCTTGCAACAAGTCGGGTGGTCCTATTCATGTTGCGCGGAGTGTATGTAAACAAAACTGGCAGTCAAAGCATGTCTCGGTCATAACATAAAGTATAAAAACACATTATTTTCAGAACGAAATCGTTAAGATTTGTATTCGATTAACGAATTATACGAATAATTTTTTCTTTGATTTTATTTATTCCTTATATATATATGTTCTATAGCAATTATATTCTTGAATAATTAAATAGAATTTCGAATTCATTTACAACATAACTATTCTGATAATACGATTTTATGAATAACGTATATATAAATATACGTTTTTGTGTAAATATAATGATCTAATTGCTTAGATCTAAATTTTATTGCAGTTAATGGAATACGTGTATTGACATAATAGGCGATTATGTTAGAATACAAAATATTTTCTTCCACAAAAATTATTCCTGCTTTAATTTCAACCAAACTTCTGGTTCTAGCTCACACAAATGATGACAAGCCGTGATCGCTAGTGACAAAGATGTTTAAATAGTTCATTAAATACGAGGGTGGTCCCATAAATACCCGGCCTGATCTAGAGATGGCGGTAATTGTTTGAAAAATATCACTGTATTAGAATCTATAAAGCATATGTGTCACGTTTGAAGACGCCACGTTGTTTAGTATTTGTTTGGCAGCCATCAATAGTGAACGTTTTCAGCGAATTTGTAAAAATGGAGAAAATTGGTCATCGTTACGTGATACAATACTCTTATTTGATAGGTCTCAGCCTAACCGATATAAAAGCTGAACTGGATTCTACTCTGGGCGAATCTGCTCCTTCGTTTACAACAGTAAAATATTGGGTAGCAGAGTTTAAACGAGGCCGTACGAGCTGCCAAGGGGAGCATCGCAGTTGTCGGCCAAATGTGTATAAATCCGTTATCTATTTCTATACATTATTTTAATTATGTTTGTATTATATCAATAGATGTCGTACGTTACTGTCCGAGACAAATGTGGAAACGTACGTCAAGCTGCAGGCATTTCGTCAGTCTTATCTATTTTGCGCTACGCAACAAAACATAAGTGATGTAAATAGCGCATGCAAGATCGTCCGTTTGTTCGTACACTTGCCTTGATACGATCCCAGCCCGTGGAAAAAATATATAAAATTATAATACTTCGGCTGCGTTACGCACTTTTTGAATTTCCTGATGCTTAAAGTATGCTTTTATTTGTATTATCTTTTCAAACCACTACTTACAAATTCCTTGATGCAATACACTATCACTGTAAGTCAATACTTACAGATAAAAACCTTTATTTGCACACAAACATTCATTTATTGTTTACTTCTTGTTAACAGAAAAGAAATCAATTATTTATCGTGCAGTAAATATAGAAACATTTAGATAATAAAAAAGTGTGTATATGTACAGTCAGTTACACAAATGTTCGTACACCCCGTTAAAGTTGAATATCATCAAAGAACATCCGGCTACAATAAAGCATTTTCATTTAACAACGTTGAGGAACACTAAAAACCTCTAATAACAATATGACAACTATTATTCTGTTGATATTAATAAATGCTCACGTGCTAATAATTTTGAAGGTTCTAAAAACGATTTTGTTACCAAAATGTACCTAGTTGTCTAGCTTAGTCCCGAGAGAATGAAGAACTTGAAAATCCTTTGTCAAGATGTGAACTTGTGTATGTGTAAACGAATTATATCTGAAGTTAGAATGGCTTTGTTCTAAAAAGTGGTGAGTTTGCATTGTGCCAGTTCAGAACAATTATTTTGCTTACCAAGATGACTAAATTCGAAACATTTTATTTTGAGGAAAAGCTCAATTTCTTCATGGTAAAAATCGGTATTTCTCAAAAATTATTGCGCATTAATAAACGCTCACATGTTAACATTTTTGAAGGTCGTAAAAACAATTTCGATACCAACAAAAATATACAAGTTAAGATATTTCTCTATTGGAAGCCATAAGTATACTACTGTGGGCAAAAAATAGTAAGACTTTGTTCATAATTTTTAAATTCTTAATTTATTCTTCCAAATCTATTTCGTCCCCCTCAAAGTAATCCCCCTGGCCCCAATACACTTGTGCCAACGTTTCTTCCAATTCTCGGAACAGTTGTTAAAGTCAATTTCAGGAATAGCCTTCAATGCGCGTAGCGATTCACGTTTAATGTCTTCAATTGACTCAAAGCGGTTTCCCCGGAACGGTCGTTTGGTTGAAAATTTGGCGAAAAACTCACGAAGAATTAATGCAGTATGCGACGGTGCATTATCGTTGTGCAAAAACCAAGAGTTGTCGGCCCATAATTCTGGCCTCTTTTTACGAATAGCATTGCGCAAACGACGCATAACACTCAAATAGTGTTCTTTGTTGACAGTTTGGCCGGTCGGAAGGAATTCGGAGTGCACCACACTCGATAATCGAAGAAAACTGTCAACATAACCTTGATTTTTGACTTGCTTTGACGTGGTTTTTTGGGCTTCGGCTCACCTTTGATACGATATTCGGCCGATTGATCGTCTGTTTCGGGCTCATAAAAGTAGATCCAAGTTTCTTCTCCAGTTATGATGCCTTTCATTTTGTCTTGATAGTCGGAAAGTATTGTTTCACAGACGTCAAAGCGACGCTGTTTTTCGAAAAAATTGAGTGATTTTGGAACAAATCGTGCTTTCACTTTTCTTAGGCCCAAATGATCTTTCAAAATGGTTTTCGCTGATCCTTTCGATATTCCAAAGATGCCAGTATGGTCTCTGACTGTTAATCGTCGATTCTCAAGCACCAATGCCTTGATTTTATTGACGTGTTGATCATCAGTTGATGATGATGGCCGTCCTGGTTCGTCATCAACGCGTTCTCGACCCCCTTTGAATAATTTGTACCAATCAAAAACACTTGCTCGCGACAAACAATTATCACCGAAGGCCTTTTGCAACATTCTGGACGTTTCGGCACCAGAAATTTAATGGAACTTCTTTGTTGAGTAATTTCACTCATTGTAAAAATCACCGAATGCACTTTTTGTACTTCAGAAAGACAAGCGTATACTAAACACTAATGATTATTTTGATGTGACATTTGGCACAGATGTCACTGACAGTCATACCAACCTAGAAAAAAAAATATTTTTTGCCCACAGTAGTAGAACGAATTCTGTAAATCTATTAGATGCTTTTACAAAGATGAGTTCTGGAGTTGTAAAAGTAAACACATACCTGGTAATATGCGCGAATTAACAACACTACACGATGAATGAAAAAGTCTTAGGTCAAATCGCCAAATTTATTGAAAAAATGCAGATTAAAAAAGTGTTCAAAATATCCTGAGCTGTTGAAATTCTACTGAGAAGTAAGCGTCCAAAGATTCTAAATGGGCACAATCAGATAACTTGTTAAAATTCATGGATAAATGCACTGGAGACAGCCGTACAGATGGAATTTGATACTGGAAAAAAAGTACATTATACAACATGAAGAGAATTTGAAGAAAAACCATATATAACGCAGAGTAAACGTAAAAAGACTTTTGTTAGCGTCGTAATTACTCATATTGCTCTCTGCTTTACAAAGGAGAACTATTAACGATGTTTAATGGAAGGTCTTTTACACTATAAGCAGTTTGTTTTTAATTCCTTTTATGTTTTCTCAATGTTCTGTCTTTCCAGTATCAAATCTCATCTGCACGGCTATCCTCAGTACACTTATCCATTCATTTTAACTCATTGTACTTGTAACAGTTCTGTGTGATCGCCCTCTTTTAGAATCTTCGAACGCCTATTTCTCGGTACATTTTCAACAGTTCAGGATATTTTGAATATTTCTTTTCTATTTGTACTATAGAACACATTTTTTAGATAAATTTGTCCTAATGGTTCTACAGCGAAATAAATTTTGTTTTATGTAAAACATTCGATATTTACATTAATGAACATACTTATTTCAAAAAATTTATAAACTACAAAGTAGCAACGAAAATATTCTCATAAAGTTACAAATTAACCCATATTAAAGAGCTTGTATCAACACAATATCCCGTTTTTGCTATAATATAGCAATCAAATCTAATAATACATAATATTACGATATTTAATAATAAAATTATAAACTATTAAAATAGAACCTGAATATAATATCATACATAGGTTAAACATCAAAACTTTTTTGTGAAATACTTCTGTATTTCAGTCCTATTTTAAAAACCTTCGAAAATTAACATTTCTACTCTTCGTAATGTAAAGCAGTTCTTGTTTTACATTGTTTGAGAAACACTGACGCATTATAACAAAAAAAAACCAGTACATACATACAGCGCAGACATGCACACAATCAATTAAGTTCAATTACTATAATATAGTGAGCAAAAACACAGTATCTATATGATATGTAAATAATTACATATATGTAATAATTGTCGGAAGGTTCCAAAGCACTTATTGCTGAATGTAGCTGAACAATTCGAAATAGATTAACGCGTGTTGTTTGTAAGGTTATGTCTATGTTACGTCTGTCTCGCTTTGTTTCACATATACCAAATTACAGACAAAGAGATAACAATGTTTGCATCACTAATATTTTTTATGTCATTTATACAGTCTTCCTAATACAATGTTTAAAGTACTTATTTGAACACGTTAATATTGATTTGACTATGATCTGAATCTTCACCTCTTAAATACGTGATAGGTATTTAAAACGATACAAACGGATGAAACGTCATTATAAAAAGAACCACCGTGCAGTGAATTCGTGTTATAAAACTGTAAGTGCTCACTTATCTGATTAACTTTTACATAATATAGGAATTATATTATTTATTTCAAATAATTAAAAATTGTGGCAAATATCTGATTACTGATGACATCTAGACTATATTTTTAGTATTAATTTTTAGTTTATATTTTTGACTAAATATAGAACATTTAATTATGCAAACTAAAGCATTGATTATTAAAGATTTCATTACATTTTAAAAACTTAAAAACGAAATTCGCGATAACTGGTTACTTGAAGGTAAGATAACAAATATGGAAAAATGAAGTATTTGCCTCAATTATATTCGCATTTTAAAGATAATTAGGATAAATTTATATTCAATTTTTTCAAATATCACTTGAACTTTAGCAGATTTTATTTGTAGCAATGTAAAATTTAATATTGCAAATCTGATATTTTAAAAAGTAGATAAGTATAGTGCATGTTCTCTGAATTGTTTTAAAAGAAAGTATAATATTTAAAATATAGTTTAAATATAAATGACTAAAATCATGTGAAAAAAATTATAAATTAGATTCATACTCAATTTGAACTATAAGTGAACTGAAAAATATTTAATATACACAATTATTTCCAACAAAAAGGTGTTTAAAAAAAATTTTACTGTTCATATGACTATAAAATTTACAATCAAGTGATAATTGATACTATAGAAGTTACATAAAAAATATATTTGCAAATAAATTATTTTTACAAATATTTTTTAACCAGTTAATTAGAAAAACAAATAACAACTAATATAGAAATTTCACACAATAATTTCATATCTAAGGGAAGAGAACTTCTAAGAGACATCTGTAACTGCTAATGATCTAAAATACGTCTCGACAGGTGAACCGACGTACAGACGTACGTACCTATACCTTGTCTCAGAATAAGGAGTGATTCAAATATCCCGCTAAAACGTGAAGCAGCTTAAAAATGTAATTTACCATAAAAATGAAACATAAACAGTTGTGAATGTACTGGTTTGTCAACAATATTAATCTTTCTCTTTATTATATAAGAATAAATGAAAAAAAATCATTTTAATGGAAGTATGATTGTACAAACGTTACTTTTTGTATTAATATGTTCAACCTATCCAAAATTAAGATTAAATATTATTAAAATAAATATTTCATGAAATTTTCTTTTAAATAGAAAAGTATATATATATATATATATATATATATATATATATATATATATATAACTTTCCACTCTGCGTGAATGATACGATGCATTGTCCATTATGATAACGGCATTATCTGGCAACTTAGGCAATACTTGTTCAAACCATTCCTCACAAATAATACCATTCATTTCATCATGGTAGTCAGCTGTTTTTCTACCTTCAAAAAACAACTGTCTATCCTCCACAAATCCGAATTTAGATCCTATGTGGAGTATTATTAATCGCCGGCCTTTGCCACTAGGGCTTTTTAATCCTGTGGATAATCCGTCAACAAAAGCTTGTCGTGCACTTGCTACACTTGCATCAATCCAAAGTTTTTTCTTTGTGTGTCCCTCATTTAACCATATTTCGTCTAGGTAAAATATTGGGCGACCCTCGTCTCTGTAATGTTTTATTGTTGTCAGATGTTTTCTTCTCCACCTGATAACTTCATCCTTTTCTATTAGCATATTCTTATTGTTACGTTTTACATATCTGAAATATAAATTAAATATGAATACGTTATAACATGAGCAATTTTTCATCAACACTTACTTGAAATTAATAAGTTTCAAGAAGAGTTGCTCGACTCATTTTTGGTATGGACTCATCTCTAGTTATTTCTCCCAATATTTTAGTAAGTGCTGGAAGTTCGTTTGTAAAAAAGAAACCATGCACCATCTGCCGTACAGTACTTTTGACAGATTCATCAAATTCTAGAAGCCCTGAATGCCTGCCTACTCGTTCTTTAGGAGGGCTGACTTCGTCTGTCTGTTTATATTATCGATATACAGTTTTTTGGCCAGCACTACAATACATTCCTTGTAATATATTGTTATAGAAGTAATACTTACAACTTCCTTAGCATATCAGAGATGTTCGTTACAATTGCTGTCGTTCCTATTGGTGAACTTTGCAGCGTTAACATTTTATATATATTCAAAACTGCTTGCTTTTCTTCATGCGTCAGGTGTCCCAGTCGTTCACTCTTTCTGGCTGGTGATACTCATTGCTACAAACTTGGTAATCGCTCATTTTATTTTTGTACTTAAAAGTACAGATTTTATTAAATAATACAAAAAAATATAGTAAACCAATGCAAAAATGTAACTAAACGTTTACAGGTTATGAAAAATGGCGGATATCTGGCATTCATTTATCCATATTAAACTTGCCTGTCCAAGGAACAATGAATTTTCTTAATATATATATACTATTTTGGCACAATATTTGAATCACTCCTTCTTATTCTGAGACAAGGTATAACATACTCGATTTTGCGATAATGAAAGGTATAGATACCAAAAAATGTAATAACCTTAGAACCTGGCAAAAATCCCGAAGCTGCGTCATCCTATAGTACAATAAGTCTTTTACCAATGCTGTCAAAAGTATTTAACACCTGTAATAATCACGGTACACTTCCAAGCTATGAGTAAAGACAAATGACCTTCTCTATATAATAACAAAACCGACTGGAATCAATTCAGGGAAATACTTGACGAGAATATCTCACTGGACTATTCGTGTAAGTCCATAGAGGGACAAAGAGATAGCAGCTGAAGATTTGGCTGAAAACATTCACTATGTTGCTTGATCCGCCACTTCAGACTCCATGAAGATTAATTACAAAAAGAGATTCCTATAACAATCAAACAAAAATAGTGCAGCAAAACGATAGTTAAGAAAACAATGACAACGATCAAGAACTAGAGAAATTAAAAGAAAATATAAGCTGCGAAGGAACCGAAAGATATGTTGATGAATTCTAAAAATCAAAGTAGAAGTAATTAGTTAAAAAAAGTAACACTGACCTAAGACACAACCTATTCTTTATGAAACGTAACAAAGAAATTAAAATGTATTCAATACAATTCTTCAATTAAAATGATAAAATTAAATGGAAGAGAAACGACGGGGAAAACCTATGTTTTTGCAAATTATCTACAATGAGTATTTCAACCATTTCCTTCTGAGATTTCTGTTGAAGAAGAAGCTAGAATACAAGACTTCCTTGATAGATTTTCCACAAAATAAATTTAAAATTTCAGCACATAAAAGAAACAATTATGAACGAACTAAACGTCAACAAATGCCCCGAATTCGATCTTATCACAAGTAGAATACTACAAGAATTAACAGAAAAGACTATAAACTAATTACTTTTATTTGCAATGCCATGCTTTGTCACAATTCCTTCCCAAATATCTGGAAAGTAGCTCAGATCATAATGATCTTAAAACCTGACAAAAATCTCGAAGCTTAGTCATCCTCTTGTCTAATAAGTTTTTTACCAATGCTGTAAAAGTATTTGAAAAGATTTAAGTAATAATAATAGTGAATATTATACAGGAAAGAAACATTGTCCCAGAACAATCAATTCGAGTTTCGAAACAAACATGGGTCTGTAGTATAAATCCACAGGCTAGTAAACAAGATGGCGAGTTCGAATCTAGAAGATATTACTCTGCGACTTTTTTTAGACATTTCACAAGCCTTTGATAAAATGTGGTATGACGGACATTTCTGCTAAGTAAGAACTTACATACTTTGGCCTCACTATCACCTTTTAAAATCCTACTTAACTGACCGACATTTTCTTGTAGAACAAAATAATACATATTCGAGTTTATACGCGATCTTATCTGGCGTGTCTCAAGGAAGTGTATTAGGACTAGTTTTATATTTGATATATGCGGCAGACCTAGCAACCGTAACTATGACAACGGTCGCTACATATGCCGATGACACGGCAGTGCTCGCATTACACACCGATCCAGCAACTACTTCAAGAAATCTCCAGGCTAACTTGTATATCAGAAATGGCTCAAGAAATAGCTTATGAGAGCCAATGAAATCAAATCTATTCACATTAACTTTACGCCTGGTTACACTCGTTAAAATCAACAATTGCGAACAGCCTCAAACTAACAATACAGAATATTTGGGCATTTATAAAGATAGGCGACTTAGTTGTCAGACACATATCTTCACAAAACGGAAACAGCTAGGCATCAAATTGAATCAACTGTATTGACTTATCGAAGATCACAATTACCTATCGAAAATAAATTGTTGCTCTATAAAGTCGTTCTTAAGCCGATATGGTCACATGGCATCCAACTCAGTAACTCGAGCATTGAAATCTTGCAGATTTTAAAATAAGATAGTACGTGTCATGATGAATGCCCCAAGATATGTATCCAACTATGTTATTCAATGATATATTTCTATTTTTTCTGTTAAAGATGCCATAGCTTAATATTGCGTTAAATACTATCATAGACTGTTACAGCAAGTCAATGTGCTTGCTAAAAAAATTATTCAAACCAGCAGAGGAAGTGAGAAGACTGAAAAGAATCACCCCATCAGATCTGGTAATTAAACTGAAGTGCAATGTCTACTGTGAGCTGTATTTGGTGTGGTTAGTTACTTAGCTTAGCAATCTACTCAAGGCGTTTGGGGTAGAATGCTGAATAAGTGGAATAATAAAGTTTTGTATTTACATAATACCTTATATAAATGCGTGCAGTATCTTTACATAGTTGTATATAATATTTATCTTTGTTTTAGGTCAATAAAAGTTCCATTTAAAGTTATAAGGAAGCTGATGCAAACCCATATAAAGAAGACAAGTATAAGGATTTATTTTAACAACCAAAAATTGAAAATATGGATTCCCTTCCGACAGATGAAACAAATCCTATTAATGACACTGAGATGACCGAGACAGCAAGGACAACACACAGAAAAACAAACAAATTGTTAGTAAACGTAAAGAAGAATGCGGAATCTATTTCAACAATAATTACATTATTCCTATTACTCTTATGTTGTTGGGCAATAGGTTATTCCTTGTTCGGAGATATCGTTGGAGTTGAAAGTCAATTATTTGCATTAACAGTAAGTACTACTAGATTTTCTTCTACATTAATAGTATTAACCACTGAAGGTTGATATATAACCCCTTTCCACATTAATTTTCATATTCTGTATACGCTTTACAACTAAGTTGATGACATGATAATAATCCCTTATTGATTCTACAGACTTACGATCATGTTTCTAAAAAATTACTACAATTTTTCTTTAGAGTAGATATACACAAAAAACATCGCGTTACAGGTATTATTTGTCAGTGCGAAAATTGCCGGATACCTAGCGTCTTTACTTAAACTTCCACCTATGGTTGGTATGTTACTTATGGGCGTGTTACTTAGAAACGTTGGATTTTTAGAAATTCACGGCAATTATAGGAAATTTACCGCAGTATTACGGTAAGTAAATGTCTTTGATACTACGCCAATAACTGTTTAAATTTTACCTAATATTTTACAGTCAATTAGCCTTAGTCAACATAATGCTTCCGGCAGGCTTAGGACTCGACGCCAGCGCCTTGAGAAAAAACATTTGGATGATCCTGAATCTCGCTATTGTCCCGGTAGCTGCCGAAGTCATCTCCATAGCTGTAGCTGCGTATTACTTGCTCGACTTCCCATGGCTTTGGGGTTTTCTTCTTGGGTAGGGCAAAATCTTAATTACAGAATGTACAATATGGTGTTGAAAAGTTGTTTGGCGTTGTTCAAGGTTACTTCTGGCCGCAGTGTCCCCAGCCGTCATTATACCGTGTCTCTTTGAACTTCAAGATTCCGGCTACGGAGTCAACAAAGGCATTCACACCATAGTTATCGCCGCTTCGACGATAAATGATATCATTTGCATAGCCTTATTCGGAATTGTTGTTGGTTTAATATTCAGCACAGGTAAATATAATTGTATCCGGAATAATGACCGGAAATAGTTGTATTAAAACTTTATTAATCTTGACAACGAGATTTTTGTTACGTTATATGTAATTTAGTCTCCCATAATGAAACCCCTTTAAGTTCTGACCAAAAATCTTATTCGAATTAGTTAAATGTTCCAAAGTGTTTTTTAATACCGGCATAGCGCATATTGTAAGAGCGCTGGACTTACGATATTTATCAAGAGATATCGACGGTTCGAACCTTGGGTGTTGCGATTTTTAAAATCGTTTCTCGTCTCGGATATGGTCGGTACCTCTCCTGGTACCCTTCATTGTGGAGGAAAGAATAATCAACACTGTTGCCGCTCTTATGGAAGCGGGATTAGTAACAAGCCATGGAAGATTTTACACACACAAATACGCACTGCCGCTTGTGTGGTCGTGACAAGTTGAAAAGACTTATGACTCAGTTAGGCACCCATCAGAAAAGAAAAGAGTTGCATTTCATGTAATTTGTATAAATGCCTTATTTGAATGTTGTATCTACGATGATTAGAAATTCTCGGATAATCGTCAGGTAAGACGATTCTATCATTAATTCTGAGTCGATAATCCTAATACGTCGTACGATCCAAGTAAGACAACAGTTCTTTCAGTACTTTTTAATTTTTTATGTGTTGATGTATCCTGGCGTGAAAATGCGATCTAGTATTGTACCATCAGTATACCTTCTACTGTTAAGTCAAAGGCCTATGACGGGGTGAAAATGTGCTCGTATATTTGGAAAATGAGTGTTCCATTTCTTACGAATGAACTCAAAAATGTAATATAAACGAGATTTCAATTTAAAATTTGCTTTCTGACAGACTCCTTGACGATGCAAATATTACAAGGTCCAATAGTGTTGGCAATGGGTTTCTCCTATGGTATTGCGTGGGGTATATTATGCCAATATCTACCCAGGATAAGAGATCAGTATTTGGTTACACTGCGCACTCTACTACTTGGTTTAGGGTGTGTTGTTGCAGCGTTGGGTAGTGACGCTGTAGGCTATGGCGGTGCAGGGCCTTTAGGTTGTATAGTCGCCGCATTTGTAGCTAGTTTAGGTTGGCGGAAACAAGGATGGACCACCAGCGTAAGTTTCTATTTACCTACTATAAAGAAAAAATTAAAAATCTAAGAAAAAATTAAAAATCTCTCTCTCTCTCTATAGAATCCGGTAAGAATGAACTTTACTCTGTTGTGGAAATTCTTCGAACCAATATCTTTTGGACTTATCGGCATGGAGGTGAATTTATCGATATTGGACGCGACTACTGTTGGTTGGGGCGTGATGGTTATGACATTCCCTTTATTGGTATGTTTATATCGTAAAAGAGCTTCATTTGTATTAACACTTGGTAATAAATTTAGCTTAGGCTTGTGGTGTCTTTTGTCTCGACGTATTGGAGCGACTTCAATTTGAAAGAAAATATATTCGTGGCGATTTGCTGGATACCAAAAGCGACTGTACAGGTAAAAAGAATAACCTTTACTGCGATTTGACATGTTAGAATAGGTAGCGTCCATTTATTTTTATACTTTATTTAATGAATTGACTCTGGTGGGCATATGTGTATAAGGTATTAGTCAGTAAGTAATTAAAGTTAATATTTTGTTCCACAATGAATATTTATGCACATTATGTGGACATTCGGCTATCAAGTTAAGCGGATACTAGGTGATTTATGAAGAAATTTTAGTTATTTTTATTTAATACATTACAAAATCATGTGCTATTTTAATAGAGAAACCTATTAAATACAAAAATTTCAAAAACATACTGGAATATTAGAGAAAAAAAAAAACAAAAAATATAATAAATTTTAAAAATAAAGCAAAAATATACTAGAAATATAAACAAAAAACCTATTCTAATGCTTCGTATGGTCTGCTTTTGCTGCTATTATAACCTACAAGCGTCGTGGGACGCTTCCTACCAAGTATTTGAGCAACTTAGGGTCCATTTCTTATCAGAAATCCCCTAAAGCTCTAAAAAATTGTTCTTTGGTTCCCCTATGTAACTTAAATTTGGACTTTTTGCTTAAAAATGTTCATAAGTTCTCACTTGGATTTAAATCCAAATTTCTTATTTGTCTTCGAGGTATGTTTCAAGTCGTGTTATTGGAAAAGAAATTTAACTTCTAAACCCATTTTGACCATAGATTCTTCTAAATTTTCATTAATTCTATAAAAGACGCCACGTTTATAACACCTTCAATTCTAACTAAATTTTCGAGGTCGTGCCATGAATAACAATCCCAAAGCATTATCGATTCATCACCGGATTTCATGGTTCTAATGGTATGTCTATCTTGGTAGGCAGCGGACTTTCCCCACACTTTTTTCTTTGCTTTCTTGCCAAAAAGTTGTAATTTTCATTCGTCACTCCATAAAATTTTTTTCCAAAACGAAATTGGTTTATTTACAATTTTTTTTAGCAAAATTTAATCTCATATTTTTATTAACGGTTTTCGATGAGGTATACAAGCCTTTAAATCAGCAGATCTTAATCTATGCGCATTAATTCTCTCGGAAATGTCTACCTGCAAGAATTCTTAAATTTCGCGACCAGAAACTGCAGGGTTATATTTTATTTATTGTGCAATTAGCTCATTTTCTCTCTGAATTGTCTACTGTACCTTGTTGCGTTTTAAATTGTTCTTTAAAGTTTGGTTTTAATTACGTTTTACTCAATTTACCTGTGTGATTTAAGTTCCTTTACTTCTTTAATTAGATGCTTTTCATAATATTACATTTGGTTACAATATTTTGAACGGTAGTGTATTTCGTTATAAGTAGTTTCCATTTCTTCGGTTTATGTTTTTGTGTGCGTATAGATGCACATGATTGACTTTATTGAATATTTAGAGATTGGCTATGAATTTTTTAATAATAATAATTTATAATTTGCCCAACAGATCTTTACAATCCCATTACAGGACAACTTTTAAGTCTAATTACATCTGCTTTGACTTACAGCGAACACCCAATTTTCTAAATATATTAAATCTTTATTTGTAAGACACACTTATACGCTACAAACACGGTAAGTGCACACTTTTGCCATTTATATGTGATAAATTACTTAAATTAAATTGCAACTATTGTTGTAAACGAAATTTGGTCCAGTTCCGGTATCATTTGTTTAATTTGATTTTTGCTCTTTTCTAATCTCGACAAGAGAATCGATTATTTGTTTATTAATTAATATTGATTTATGTTGTTTAACACTAGAGACTGTATTTTCTGTAATTGAATTCTTTTTTTATTTTTAAATTAAAAACGAAATTACGTTATTTATTTTTTACTTTTTTTCTCTTCGTGAGGCGTTTGATTTCTAAAAACGGGGTACGAACTTTCTTGCGTCTCCCTCCAGTGCATTATACAGGGTATTGCTAACTATTTTTGAGCAAGATGGTGCGTTCTTTAAAACAACCGACACACGATCATTTTCACTGAGCGCGCATTCCTGAGATGCCCTCTCAAGAGTGTAGCTTGCCACTGTGCTCCAGGGTTTTCCACCTTGGAAGGAATCGAATCTTACCTTAATGGTACCTATCCGGTAAGCAGTGGACAGGGGTTCAATTCCCATCCCAGAGAATGACTTTTTTTTGTATTAATTTCTAAATTATAATTGTAACTGTGCCATATATTAGCCACATTTAATATTAAAATATAATTTTTTGGAAAACATTTATAAAGGCTTCGAGTTTTATTTATTAAATCATTTTTCCTTATCCAAATTTCATTTACTATATACATTGACAGAGTTTCATAATATTTTCTATTTTTCTTTTACAGGCAGCACTAGGGCCTGTAGCATTGGACAAAGCACATGAACGTGAGGATGAAACATCAATACACTTGGCTATTGTAGTTGTAATTATAGCTGTGTTATCGATAATAATCACATCGCCAATTGGAGCTGTATTAATTATGCAGTTGGGTCCAAGATTTTTACATCAAACTGTAACAGAAACTACTAATGTTTAGACAATGTGACTTTGAAATATTATAAAATATGTTTTTACTTATATTTAAAATTAAAAAAATGAAAATTTGATTTTCTTTTATTAAAAAAAACATATGCAATTTTAAAATTAAATATGTAAATAATATACAGACACAAAAGCACTACTATTGAGTAATTAATTAATGTGAATAGAATTTTGAGAAATAGTTTAGTAAAACTAAATAAAAATAACCTTAAAATTACAATGGTATAAATCTAATAACAAATCTAAACAGTGAACAGAACTTAATAACAATATATTAAAAATCTTAACAACTTTTTTATATAAAAACTTGAGTTTTATAATTTTATAGATTAGAAAAGGCATTGTTTAAATTCATTTAATGAATTTTAAAGTGCTTGTCATGATAATGTGCAAAAAAATACTGTTAAAGATATTCCAAATAAACAGCTTCATTGTTCATTTTGTGAGATTGGGGATGTTGTAAGTGGCCTTTTGAATAACAAAATGTGAGGTTCTGAAAAGTTTAAATGAATAAGTTTGTACGTACATTTAAATTTTTAATTCACCTGGGGAATGTGTCATATAATGAACCCAACCTTTACTTTGCTGAACCCCTATGCCTCTCCATTCTTGCTCCGACATCAAATGCGTTTTTGGCACTAGTTTTACTAATTCTTTAGGTAATACTACGTGTCTGGAATATTACAATACTTTTCAATATATTGCAGTAAATGTATGTTTCAATAAAATTACCTATATTCATATTCGTCATCATTATACTTATCAGAATAATAGATGTTTTTATGCATGTCTTCGTATTTTTCCTTGTTCATTCTTATTATGATCACGCAACGATGTGAAAAATATGCAATTTGTTTATTAATATTTTACTTTAAAAGCACAAACTAACTGCCAATTCTATCTTTCAACTTTTATTAACGGACGCAAGCGCATTCGACTTTTTAAACTTTCAAATGTCTTGAATTTATTGCCAATAGCAGTAAAAACAAATGAAAAGTTACTACGTTTTTTCTTTTTAATGGGAAGAATCACTTTGCTGCTAAGGGTAGACTTACTTCTTGATTTATCTAAAAGTAAGTTCTCGATATTTCTTTTCAGTAGCACTAGAATTTAATACAATGCTATATTTCGTCAGTTCTAAAACTTATTTTTTTAGCGACTGAAAGGGCACAGCTCCAAAACCAATTAAAATAAATTGAGAAGTTGCTGTAATATTTTTACTAACTGTAGCACTTTCAAGTCAATTTACTTTAAAAAATAACTATTTACATTACTTTTCTTCTTGCATAATATATTATATAATGAAATTAAAATAATAGTATAGATCTATTTTATTTATTACAAACTTTAAAGCATAAAAATATTCATAAAAATAAAAAAATACATGTATATATTTATTAACACCTAAAATAGAAATGTATAAAAATCAACTAAGTAGACAGCTCATTATAAAGTCAGCGATATATCTTATAATTAGAAAATACTTACAAAATAATAATAAATACCTATGTCACAACAAATACGTTCTCATATTTAACAGAACATTAAAGTAGTCTTACAGTAAAAATATATATCTTTTATAAATAAACATTTAAATGTGAGCCCGGCACCCAGCGAGGCAGAATAATACTAAAACTTAGTTTTTTCAAAAGCAAAATATTTTATACACCTAACAGACGAATTTGAAGAATATGAGCAGAACAATTAAGATATTCCAATTCAATTTTTCGAAGATGGAGGTGTAGTAATAGGCCTTTTAAATAGTAAAATATGTGGTTCTGAAAAATACTTAATTAAATTTACTGAAATAAATTATTATATTTTTAACATTCACCTGGAGAATGGGTCATATAATGTACCCAGCCTTTGCTTTGTTGTACGCCGATACTTCTCCATTCTTGTTCGGTCATAAGATGAGTCTTCGGTACTAATGTTACTAATTCCTTTGGTAATACTACATGTCTAAAATAATTATTAATATTAAGTTAGAATAAGTGATACGTTACGGAAAAAAGTCTTTACAAACCTGTATTCATTGTCATCATCATAATATTTATCAGAATAATAAATATTTTTATCCATAATTCTATGTTTTTCAAAATTCGTATAGAACACTGGATGAAAACTATTAAATACCTTTTACAATGCACTGTTTTTATATAATGTGTAACTGCCAATTCTTTAAACCTGGCGCATGCGTACTTGAAAGTTAATCGTTTGAAATCACTGCCAACAGAAAGTTGTTAATTCTCTTTTGGAACACTGCTGTTGCCAATACTTTATAACTTTACCATTATTCAGACTTCTTTACATTTTTTTTCTTAAAAGTGTTGAGCTGCTACTACCAATTGTGATAAAACTTCTAATTTTGTTTAAATATGTGATTGAAAATGGTTTTTAATTATTGTCTTAAAAATGTGGGTAAAATAGATGAAATACAAGTTTTTTTTTGTTCTACATATTTTATATATTATTTTATACTACTTCACTTTCTTACTTAAGAAGTCAACCAATTACTATTTAGCGCACTGTTTTTTTTTTAATTGTTGTAGTTTTACAATATTTTATATGTTATTATGTTATAATTAACATTATTATTGATTATATTTGCGCAGATAATACATTTTTATTTTCAAAGATTAATAACGTCTCTTGTTAACTAATAATAATTCCTATAAACATAATCCAAAAATAATTTATTTTGAATATACAATGTAAAAATCCCGTTTGGAGAAACGATTAACATGTCAACATGTCGTCGTCCATTGAAGAAAAACATCGATTTTTATTCATATTAATTAAAACAATACTCCTTGATCAAATTATGTACCGTAATATAATTATTATTAAATATATTTATTTTCATTATTTGCATGTCGTGGAAGGTGAATTAATAACATAAAACGAAAAGAAATATTCAATATAAGAAAACGAATTGACCAACAAATCATATTTCACTCAGAATTCGACTAATGCAGGTAATTAAAACCTTTTCAGTATTTTCTCAATTTATGGAGTTTAAGCTTGACGTATTTTCGTTAATTAAATCATCCCGCAGCAATTGTTTGAAATTTTACTTATATTTTATCTTGCTCTGTTAAACACAAATTATGAGATGGGTGAAAACATATGATTATTATTGTCACATTAAATAGCGGCGTTTGTCAAAAGATCAACGGGATGAACTGTTTTACTGAAGCTTTAAGTTTTAATAAAGGACAATGTGGACAACAAATCTTTTTTATTATAGGCTATTCGCGATAAGAATGGGACAAGTAATCAATGACGTTTCTACTAGTTTATTTGATATATACAATACTTCTAATGTATAGGTTAGATATCAGCTGATTGTCAAAATTTTAATAGTAATATGGCAAATAATACACAAGTTAGTATATAAACTATTACTGTTTTAAAAAGAAAGAGATAAATTTCTGAACAAAAACACATGTAGTATTTATATCGTTCAAATAGTACGTTATTATAAATACATTATGTATACACAATAATACTTAATGACAATTAATAATAGTAATTGGAAGCAACGACATTTCATGGACTGTTTCTATATTTCATCTGATATTTATAAGTTTTTAGATAGAATCTACATTTCTTGATGAACTTGAAAAATTACTTATTTCACAGTTGAATTAAATAACTACAATTTTTTACGTTAACTACTGAAGACTGAGTTAATCAAACAAATTACTTTATGTATCATTTTATTTTATGTAATATTTGCAATACAAAAAAGGGAATGAACCTGGTAGGAAGTAGCTTAAATTTTACAATTGTATCAATTTATTATAATTAATTAAAGTTAATAACAAAAATATCTGATCTTAAAAAGTTTTTGAATTAATTCTGATACTGATGAAGAAAGGGAATCATCATTAACACTATCTTCTTTATCAATAGAAATTATGAATGGTTCTATAGTTTCATCAATAATTCCATCAAGACCCTTCATACATGTTCCTCTTTTGAAAACATGATTTATGCAGTTAGCGTTACATTATTGATAGTATCGTGCAAAAGATGCTTAACTTAGTTTAATTTAAAAGTTTTATTTTTGCAGCAATCTCATTGTGCCTATGCAACTTCAATCGGATTCAGCTCACAGTAGTATGGATGTAAACGAAGAACAGTCTTGTTTTCTGATTTTGCCATTTCATCAATTACAAAAGAATAGTATTTACTTTTGGCTATTTTTACCAAATTCAATAATTCTGCTCTGACCATATCATCTTTATGCTTTATATCCTTATTTCATAACCAATTTTGTAGGTCTATTTTTTCCATGATGTCAACAGAGTCCTTTCAACTTCATAGATGTTACGATGCATTATCCGTAACTGGACAGCATTATGTAGTAAATAAGTTAATATCTTAGTAAAGCAGTAGCTTTCATTTCCTCATGATAGTCAGATGTTTTCTTCTCTTCAAACTCTAACAAACCATTTTCAATGAAGCCGCCTGAACTGCCAATAAGTAATATTACTGCCTGTCTATGACTTAAAACATTTGTGTCAGTTCATACTTTCTGCCTTGCATGACGCCCTTATTCAACCAGGTTTTGTCTAAATAGAAAATCCATTTATTCTGGGATCTATATAATGAAACATCTTTAGATATTGGCATCTCCATCTTATATCATCTTTTCCAGTAAGAATATTGTTTCTGTTTTGTTTGAGGTGTCTTCAATATATAACAGAATTATATTTAGATATATTGAAATACTGCAAATATTCTTACTTAGAATTCTGTTGCTTCATTAATCAATATAATGTTGAGCAACTCATATTTGGTAGTTCACTGCTGTTATTTATGCAAGTCAAAACTTTATTTAACATTGGAGATTCATTGTTTACGAAACATACTGTGAACTATTTAAAGAACTGCAGTTTTAACAACCTCATTAAAAAAATCCAGTAGAGAAGGTCCTCTAGTTACCTTTTTCAGTTCTAAAATATTCTCTCTTTGTATATTCACCAATAACTTGATATACTGTCTGTAAATTCCTAGTCATATTTTATACTGTGGAGATATGTTTTGACATATTACATGCAATAAAGTTATCTATTAGTTGGGAGGTCTGCCCTATTGTGTCATCTTGTCTTATGTTGGGTGTATTTGTTACAGTTGTTTGGTGAGCATTAATAATTGTCAGCTTTTCAGCACTACTCAAGTGGCTTGGTTTTTCTCGTCTCTTCGGAGGAGAATACACACGTGTGTTTGTAGCAGTACTAGTGCAAGGCTCTGCATCCATTCTCAAAATCAACAGCTACAGAATTATATAATTTTAGTATAAGTGAAATTCTTGAATTCACATATTTATATAATCTGTTTATCTGCAAGTCGAAACACTAAAAAGAAGTAATGTACACTGTAAAATAGCTAAAGTTATATGATAATTATAAATTTCTAAAAACGCGAATTTGACATAAACGAACATGTCAAAGAATTCGATAGCTGATAGTGTATAACTATGTGATTTTATCTTGCTCTCAACCAATGAGAATTAACTATCATTTGGGTGTGCTTAGATATTTGTATAAATAAACAAGTTAATCGAAATCTTTTCAGTACTTTTCTCTCCTCTTCCAATTACTTCCAAATACTTAAACCGTCCTGTAGACAAATGTTTGAAATATTACTTATGTTTTTTCTTGCTCTGTTAACTGGAAATTATATGAGACGGGTGGAAGCAACATCTGATTATTGTTGTCAAGATCAACATGATGAACTGTATTACTGAAGCTTTGAGTTTTAATGAAAGACAATGCATACACATATTTCTATTTTTTCACGATTTCTTGACAAGACGTAGCGCATAGCTGTATTAGAAAAACATTTGCGCCCTTTTTTTCTTCAATACATGTGACTACCGATGAATTAGACAAATACCGGATACATGTTCGTATTTTGACGCCTTATTGATGCACCGGCAAACTTTCGTGATTTATAGAAGAATCGGTGCATCAATGACGTTTCTACTGGTTTATCATATATATATATATATATATATATATATACTTCCAATATATGATTAGGTATCAGCTGATTGTGAAAATTGTAATAGTAATATGGCAAAGATAGTATATAAACTAGATGTATTGTGATATAATAGAAAATTTCAACATTACATTAGCGATTTTCCACTATGTAACCTTAATAATAGCAAAAATCCTAACAAATGTGCTGTGGTTTGGTATTTAAGAAAGTAATATTTGTCATTCTGAAAATTATTTTGATGGCGCTCGCCGATTCTTACCGTAAATAGCTTTTACTAAATATATAATCGCATAATTAATATGCACGCGTATTTTGTCATATATATTCTCAGTCGTAAAAGGACATCGCAAAATAGGCACGCGTAAGACAATAATATGTAACTACTTCAGATATTAGATACTGCGTTCCCTATTACCCGACATTGCAAACTATTCTGTTACTAGATTTGATTCTTTTCTTCAATCTCTATTCCTCTTACACTAACAGCATTAACAAAAATCCCTTAAATATTGTTTAGCTTTTAAGGTGGAGGTTCCAAAACGCGCGACTTTTCATTATTTTATTATGCGTATAATTGAACAAAATCATTTTAATATCCATTTAAGTTTTACATAATGAAAATGTGGAAAGTTGAATTCTGCATACGTGTGAAATAGAAAACATGTACGAATTTAAATATGCAATATTATAATTCAAGTATCTGGTTTAGCAATTTACCAAATAAGATTTATAGGGTATTTTAGGGCTTGGTAATTTAATTAAGCATTACTTCACGAAATTTTGTTTTTATTTGGTGACGTATACATTTTTCTAGAAGAAAAAGTAGAAGTTAAACCTAATTGAACTTATTTGCCACATTGCCTGACAAATCTTTATTAAATAATAGATTTTATTTTTTAAATTTTAAAACAGTCTGTAAAGGTAATAATTTTTATGGGAGTGGTTGAAGGATTTATTTTTTGTTCTTTTCGATGCTTTTCTTTCATGAAAATGTTGCGTTAATATTTACTTAATTTTCAATATAAAAATTAAATTTCATTAAAAACAGTTTCAGTTATGCCATCTTAGTGAATATTCATGATTCAGATTATTATTGTGGCCAGTAAAATAACAATACGTCATTTTGAGAGGTTAGCTTTTTACTATAACAGTTTCATACAGTTTTGTTTTTTGCGGAAAAATGCATTAATATGTAAAGTGAAGTAAACTTATTATTTCATATGGTCTGTAAATTTTCTCGTTCGAAAATGCATAGTGTTTTTGTATAACAACCATAATAACAACTATTTTGACACAAGGTTTACTCGAGATCTATAATTACTAAAGATTTTAGTAATTTAAGTTCATTTATTTTTGTTTTGTTTCAGTCAAATGCCTAAATACGATAGGTACATTTTAATATATCAATTTTATTGATTAGCTCTTACATTATTTAAATTATAGGCGAGGTTATTCTCCAGATTCGAATCGCAGCCGTGATAAGTACAAGTCTAGTGTTACGAAGTCCAGGTCAAGATCATTAGACGACGTCCGAAGAAAGAAAAGCGATAAGTTTGATAAGTATTCAAGTTCATCTAGAAATTATGTTTCTAAGCATAGAAAATCAAAGAAAAGCAAGGAACGATCATCATCCCGGTCAAAATATAAAAGAAAGTCTCGTGAATCCACTAGTGAATCTGGAAATGATTCTGATTCTAGTATAAGCTCAGATAATTCAATAGAATTATTGAAGAAGTTGAAAGCAGAGAGAATAAAAAATGAAAATGATAGAAAAAGGCAAAAAGAAGCTATGAAAGCTAATGAAACACCCGAAGAAAAAAGGTAATTTAAAAAAATTTTTTACTTTTTATAATTTTCTAAGTATGGGAGAAATGCGATAATATTTAAATTGAGTGTTAATATAGAATATTTATAGATTAAGGAGACTGCTTAAAAAAGAAGCAAAAGAACGCAAGAGAAAAGAGCGAATGGGTTGGGATAATGAATATTTACACTATACAAACACTGACAATCCATTTGGGGATGCAAACTTATTATCGACTTTTGTGTGGACCAAGAAATTAGCAAAAGATGGATTAATTGGTGTTAGTAGGGAAGAATTAGAGACAAGAAATCGGTATAAACAGGAAGAAAATAAAAGAGAATTGGAGAAGGTATTTAATTATTTAATGCAAGCAGTTAGTATAATAAAATTAATAATACATTGTTATAGGTAAAAAAACGAAGACTGGAAAGGGAATTAGAAAGACAAAAGCGCGAAGAGGAGATGCAACTCATGCAACGAAGTAAAGAAGCAGCACAATTTGAAGAATGGGAAAGGCAAGAGGACCAATTCCATTTAGAACAAGCTCGACTCAGATCACATATTCGCATTCAAGATGGAAGGGGTATGAAAATATTAAATATTTGATAGAAAATTTAGCAAAAAGCAACTATTATTTCAGCAAAGCCTATAGATTTGTTAGCAAAATATATTAGTGCCGAAGAAGAAGTTGATGCTGTAGAAATGCATGAACCATACACTTACTTAAATGGTTTGCATATCAAAGATCTTGAAGATTTGGTCGAGGATATCAAAGTTTACAAAGAATTAGAGCGAGGAAAGAATCTAGATTATTGGAATGATATCACTGTAATAGTAGAGGATGAACTACAGAAGTTACGAAAGTTGGAGAAACAAAATGAATATGATATGGGAATGAATAGGCGAGAAGGAATACATCAATCAGTTGCTAATGATGTAACAACTGTGTTTAAAGGAAAGACTTCGGCACAATTAGCTACACTACAAAATGAAATCGAGAGTAAAATTAATGGCAAAGCTGATGGTATTGATATAGGATATTGGGAAAGTTTATTATCGCAGCTGAAAGGTGAGTACTTATTCATTTAGAAGTAATTGTTTTCTGATAATAGTTTGTAAATGGGTTTATTAGGAAATAGCTTAATTTGATGATGTCTAAATTTTGCGCAATTACAGTAAACTTTTCCGAAAAATTAAAATTTTTTATTGTTTCTATGTTGTCAGCCCACATGGCAAGAGCAAGGCTTCGCGACCGGCATCAAGAGAGTTTAAGAAGGAAATTGGAGGTTCTAAGAGCTGAACAAGTAGTGGCCAGTACTTCGAATGTTGAAAATATAGATGATGCTGATTCTGCACCTATGTCTGCGAAAGCAAGTTCCGTGGAAGATCCTGATCACAGTGCTAGTGACGAGTCGCAAAATGAAGAGAATTCCGACACCGAAGGGTTAGTTTACTATTAAATTTCATTAATCAAAAAAGGTAAAAGAATCCTTTCCACAATAATGTTCGTATTCTGTCCACGATTTTGACCACTATGTTGTCATCTTCAGCAGATAATCACAGTGTCATATCTGAATCCGCGGTAAAACTCGCACAGAAACAAATCCGTACTAGATATTCACCATCAAAAGCTAAACACACTAAATATACAATAAAATCTAATATATAGTTTTTTCGTGCATGCTAAATAATTAAATCTCAATACGATTAAAAGTATTGATTTTGCTTTTAGTGATAAAGAAGAAGTCGCTAATGCTTTACTCAATGAATGTTTCCTTGCTTTTGAAAATGGTGGATATAGTCCTAAATTACTAACGCCGGACCAAGTCGAACCTGGAACCATTGTTGTTAGTGAAGAAGATGATAATAAACGGTTAGAATTTCTACGAGCTCAAGTGATGGGTACTGGCAAAAAAGTAGAAGTAAGTATTGTAAATGTCTTGTGTTTTTAGTTTATTGGTAATGTATTATATTTTCGAATCTTTGTGATATACACGACATAATATCAATATAATGATGAGCTTTTTACTGCACGTCATTAATAGAGACGCCGAATTTCTTCTCGGCAGTGTCGTCGAATATTTGCGAATACATGCGGATAACGTGTGCAGACTCAAATTTAGTTATAGTGTTTTAAAAATAGTTTATTGTCGCATTAAGACGGCGTGTATATTCATACATTATCTTTCGCGAAAGTTTGACCTATTAGAGATACATAAGGTATTTTATAGAGTAAGTAATAATAGTAATTTATAGAGATACATAGAAATACAAAGTACCTACTTCTTATAAATGAAAGCACTCTTATTTTCCGGAAATATCTAAGTAATTCTTTCGAGAATTTATCCCTTTGCTAAATAGAACCATAAAATCTCGTTAACAGGTAACACCTTTATATAGAACAGTATTTAGTAGTACTGTTCTTACCACGGTGTGATTAGTTTGCAAGTGTTTTTATTTAGTATAGAATTGTTTTAAAGTTTTATTAATAATAATAATTTAATTTTGGATACCTGTGTCATAAAGCCTCATGAAAAACCAATTGGTTTTGAAAAACGACGTGTTACCATTGGTGAAAGACTAAATACTTCAAAATTTACAGTGAATAATACTATTCTTTCGTCATCAAGAACAGGGGGTGTTGAATACCGTGCACGACCAGGTCCGTCTCGAATTACCACAGAAGTTGATGATGGGCAAATATAACTAATTAGCAGAAGGAACGGTAGGAAAACAACACCAGAAGTAGCGGCAGAATTCAATGGCGGAGTTTCAGTTAGTACGGTGAAACGTCACTTCAAAGAGGTTAATTTGCATGTACGTGTTGTAGCTGCGCGTAAACCACACACGACAAAAAAGGTTGGAACGGGCACAGCAGTGTAGTGACTAGACAGAAGAACAGTAAAACAAATGCTTTCTAGAGAGACTAATCGAAATTTCAGGTATTCGGCCAACGTCGTCGAATTTTCATCAGATAATCCGAAAATGCTCCGTAATTGCACTGTACCAACTATAAAGCATTTTAGTCTGGGATTGTTTTTAATTCCAGGAAACTAGAAATTCGATAAAAATTGATGGGATAATGCGTAAGAAAAATTATCTTGCGATTTTAGAAAATACTGCTAGAGTATGCAAAGATTATTTGACACAAAAGCAGACAGAAAATGTTTTGCAAATTATGACATAACCGTCTCAAAGCCCGGATTTGAATCCCATTGAGTCGTGTGACGAACTCGACAGGAGTGTCAGGAAAATTGGCCCTACTTCGAAGCAACAGCTTTGAGATACATTCCAAAATGAATGGAATAATACGAGGACTATTTTTAAATAATGTCCGTTTGTATATGAGTGATGTGACGCGCGATTACCACAGTGGACATGCGCGCCCGCTTCCAGCAAAAAAAAAAAAATTTTATAAACAAGGTAACAATAACTATTTGCTAAAGCACTAAGGTGCCAACATACCAGCAGTTAAATCTACTTAATTCTTTAATTGGTCCAGCAGCTTCGGTATCTATCTATGAATGTCTTTGTCTAACACTTTTTATGATGGTTTTTTGATCTTTGAATAATCCTTTGCATTTCTTTTTTGCAATTCTTACGAACTGCTCTACTACCAGTCTTTCATTTTTCTTTATTTTCCATAAAATAATCTCAAATAGTATCTTTCTTCCTTCCACTAATGTTTACTTTACACTTCACTTGTTACCTCTAATGTAATTAATTTAGGCCTAGATAATAGGCTAGTTCGATACAGTTTGTCAAGTAAAGCATCTTATGATATATTCCCCATCCCTTTCTATTCTATTATGTATATTGGTTTCGACAAGAAATTTCTAAGAATGAGTATCGAGGAACATTCGCGTCGCATCGACATCATCGATAAGAAACCGACTATCAGACCTACTGAAACATGAAAATGCTACTAGTTTTTGCTCGTATAACTTGATCATATAGACCATATACACAACTTTTCAGTTCGTGAAATATTTATATTTGCCATTTGCTGCATATCAAAAATTTAATGGCAATGAAAAAATTTAATCTTTTTTATTTAATAATTTGGCTTCACAACGTGGGGCAATTTTTTCTAATACATTCAGCACTTGCAATAATTTAGCTCACTCCAACGTGGATCAATTTTTTTAAAATTCTTATAATAGCTTAGCGGTCATAATAATTTGGACGGCCACAATGTGGTACTTATAATATTATCAATGAGGATTTGTAAAGGTCACCAAAGCGTGACAAAAGAAAAGACGAAGAAAACGGACAATATATACATGATTAATCTTTTTTTATATTAATAAGTTATCTACGAAAAGCCTTTCCATATCAATGTTCGTACTCTGTATACGTATTTCAGCAATTGAGTTGCCATCATCAGTAATTAATCATAGTGTCGCACCTGTATCCGCAGTAAAGCTCAAACAAACAAAATTTCGCCCCAAAACCGAACACACACTGGCGCTCACAAGAAAGCTATAAGTCAATATTTCCTAGTCTAGTACAAGTGTTAGTTTTAAGACTAGGAAATATTTACTTATAAAAATATCTCATAGTTTTTTCGACAACCAAATATGTTACATTATGATTCTTTTAAAATCTTTAATAAAAATAATTGATTTGTGATTAAAAATTTTTTCCAATGTTGCTCTCTTGTATTTTAAAGTGGTTTGAAAACTATGATAATATAAGTTTGTCAGATGTGTTGGAATTTTGCCTGTATTAAAATATTTGTCTCCCTTTTCGCAGAACGTTCTAAACAAAGAAGAATTGCTTTTACAAAGGGAAGCTCGAAAAGGTATGGGTGATGATGAAGCGCAGTTTTCAGTTGAAGCAGCTCTTGATAGCCAAGTGTACTTATGGTCAGATAAATACAGGCCTAGAAAACCCAGATACTTCAACAGAGTCCACACTGGTTTCGAATGGAATAAATACAATCAGACCCATTACGATATGGACAATCCCCCACCGAAAATCGTACAAGGATACAAGTTTAATATCTTTTACCCTGATTTAATCGATAAAAATAGTACTCCGGAATACTTCTTGACGCCGTGTCCGGAAAATAGGGAGTTCGCAATTTTGCGATTTCACGCGGGCCCGCCTTATGAAGATATCGCATTTAAGATTGTCAACAGGGAGTGGGAATATTCGTATAAAAGAGGCTTCAGATGTCAGTTTCACAATAATATTTTCCAATTGTGGTTTCACTTTAAGAGATACCGCTATAGACGTTAAGATACTGTCTGTGTATATATTTTATTTTGTGTATATATATGAAGTTAATAAATAATTTTATTAATATTTTATAAACATTGTATTTACTATATACATAAAAAATATATGAATAAATTGAGTTGAGATCCTGGAAAGGACAAAAAAAATACAGTTTTCGTTGAATACGAGTAAAAATTTGCCTAACTGAAAAGTTAACTTTTGGTTCTGTAATAATTTTAAATTTGGAACACAATAATGCAGAAGAATATGGAGAGGTACCTTTATATATAAAAAAAAATAGAGTTCGGTTCTATAAAATTTGTCATCTAATCTTGATATCCTGTTGAATCTACTAAGTCAAGAGAATTAATGAAGAACCGAAGTTAAACTACTTAGTGCCATCGAAGGTGTTTCATTTAGAGACAGGATAATCTATAACAATGAAATTGGTACATAAAGGACGGGGTAATATGAATAAAATCTTAATTGGTTGTTTTGGAGAAAATTATGTATATAGAATAAACAGAGCACATCTTGTAAGATAACAAAATACAGAAATCGGATATCAGAAGACTTCCAAATGGTAGTCTTCTGATATCTGGTTCAAGAATAATTTGAATTTTATATCATAAACAGATAAAAAATTCTTTGTTTTTTGCAAAAAAAGCTTATTTTAAAGAGTATCTGTATTTATCTAGCTTTAAAATTGCTTTATTTACTTAACTAATGTTTACCTACCATTTAGTAATGATAAATTTAACCTAATCTTATAATAAATTTATTGTGAACGTATATGAATCTATATGATTATTATTGTATCTCGGTTATAATAGATTAATTGAATTAATAAAGTATAAAATTGTAGTTATATATGTAATATACATACAAACAGATTTTTAGGTTACGTCATACATAATGTACATAAACAAAATATCGTTTTATATCAGAGACCTCTACATTACATACAATAATTACATTTTATAGGATCTTATTTGGGTTTTGTAAGGTGAACTTTATTAAAGCATTTAGCAGTACTCCAAAAAATTTTAAAATATTTTTGGCAGTATATCAGGAAATATACTTCAATTAATTTTGGGAAGAATTTATTTACGATAGCAATGATTATTTCCTATTCTCTAATTTTTTCGTTTTCTTGCAATTTAAAAAGCAGTCTTAATTATTTTTGATACTTAATTATGGTTTTAAAACCAGTAAAGGTAATCTAAATTTATAATTTAAATATACATATATATCTACATAAAGTGCAATCATTATAACGTATGTCGTTGCTTCAGAAAATGTTTATTTGAATTCTCTGATTTTTCTGTATTTTTCCTTTATTTTGAAATACTACCACTCTTGTAAAGTCAATAATTTAATATGACAACTAACTTAGTAAATAATTTTATTAATTATTGTATAAATACATTTATTGTTATCTAGTTACCTAAACAAAATATGAATAAATTGAGTTGAGATTTTGGAAAAGGAAAAACAAGTACCTACAGATTTCATTCAATATGAGTAAAATTTGCCAATCATCAAAGGTGTTGCATTTAGAGACAGGATAATTTATATCATAATGAAATTGTAAATGCAGGACAGACATAAACAGATGAAAAATACTTGTTTTCTTGCAAAAAAATTCTTTTAAAGAGTATCTCTATTCCTCTAGTTTTAAAATTGATTTATTTATTTAATTAATGTTTACTTACCATTTAGTAATTTTAATTAAACTAAATCTTATAAATTTATTGTGAAAGTATATGAGACTATAACTATTTTATCTCGCTTATAATAGCTTAATTGAATTAACAAAGTATAAAATTGAGTTATACGTGAAGTATATATACATATTTTTAGGTTATTTCATACATAATATACTTAAACGAAACATCGTTTTATATCAAAGATCTCTATATTACATACAATGCAGTAATTACATTATATAAGATTTTACAATTTGGATTTTATAAGTTGAACTTTATTAAAGCACATAGCGGTATTCCAAAAAATTTTAAAACATTTTTAACAGTATACCAGGAGATATATTCCAATTAATCTTAGGAAGAATTTACTTACGATTACGATTATTTGATTATTTCAAATTTTCTATTTTTTTCGTTTTCTTGCAATTCAAAAAGCAGTCCTAATTATTATTTTTTACTTAATTGTGACTCTAAAACCAGTAAAGGCAATCAAAATTATAATTTAAATGTACATATATATCTAAAGTGCAGATCATTATAACGTGTCTTTCCTTCAGAAAATGTCCATTTGAATACCCAGATTTTTCTGTATTTATTTTTTCTTTATATTTATGTGATAGTTTGATCTAACAGAATATTTTGAATGTGTAATTTTAAATAATTTAATAAGACAACTAACCTAACAGATTCATTTTTTTTTTTACTTATCTGGAATAACCGCTTGCACCGTTAGATGTCAGCAGTATGACAAAATCGGTTTAATATTTACGAACTTAAGTAGTGTAAAAACTAGTGTTTACAGTTTTCCTCGTGAAAAAAAATTGGTGCAATCCTTTAGGGTAAGTAAGATTATTTGTTTCGTTTATAATATTAAAGGTGTTCTTCGCAATATCCAGTTGTATGATGATTATTATATAGGAGGTTATGGCGCCAAACATCTGGAAAAATATCGTTTAGGGATGTTTGAACAGTTTAATACAAAAAGTTCTGAATTTGGAATTTTAACAAGCGTGATATGCTATTGAAAATAAATGTTTTAAATAAATAATTGTAATATTTGTGTATATTCCACTTTATAGTTTTGTATAACATATCACGGTTTATCAAAATAAATTACATTTTCCTTTATATTTTATATGAGATTAAATATTCGATATACTTAATACGATTATGTAGAAGTACGTATATATGTGTTTTTTAAAAAATACAATAAACAAGAGGGTTTAAAAAGAATTTTTAACTTGGTATGAATATACTTGTTCGTGAAACGTGTTTCATACGATATATTATTTAAATATTTAGTATAGTGAAGGCGATTCTTTTAACAAAAATATAGTAAACAAATTTCAAATTTACATGTTATGAATCAGTTGATCGTGAAATAATCGCGTCGGATTTTGTACTTATATTTTATCTTGATAGTATAGTGACCTATTTTGATTCTTAGTAGCTTCTTTAAGTATTATGTATTATATTTATATTTAACTAACATGTATATATTTATATTTAAAAATATATGGGAAAGACAAGTGAGATATTTTGTTCAGTTATATAACAATCTCATTACGACCCAATAAACTACTATAAATGATGTTAAAAATATTGCCCGACAGATAGAAATGTATTTTATTTATATTTCATTTTAGAAATACAAATACGTACTCACCTTTGTGATTAATTTGTAGTCAATATTGAAAAAGCCGCAACAATTGAATTTTATGTTATTGTGTGTTAAGTGTACTGAAAATTGTCGTACCTGAAACAAATAATAAAGTTAATTTGTAATTTTAGAACCTCTTATTAAACGTATGAGAAAGTTGAAACATTTGAGACATTAGTGGTCGTTCCGTTTTGCCCACTCTTTCTTTTAGCTTGTTCATTCATTTGTTTTGTATAAATATGTTTTTCTCAATTTTAAGGTAAATTTTTTTATAAAATCGCTATACATAATTTATTTATCTACAAAAAATCTAAATCAACTGCTACGCGTTTGTGATCTGTATACTGTAGTGATGGAAAATATTGTTTTCAATAGGGTGTAGATAGGACGGAATAGAGGGAGGGGAAGGGGCTAGGTTTAAAGCTCTACAATGACTATTGGTGGTAAACGTATCGCTGTTACGTTTTACGTATGGTTCGTTTGATTACTGACTAGAGGAAAATACAAAAATACAATGTAACTAAAAAATATTTTTATTGTACATTCAATCTGTACATAAGAGGGTAGATCTCTTTGGTCCGCCCATGACCCACTTTGCACATAATCTCCACGTATTCAAGGACGCTTAATCACAATAGTATCGAAGTAATATGAACTCTCATCAGGCAATAATTACGAGGGTAGTTTGACAAGTAGTGAGAATGGAAAAGAAAAACGAATTTTGTAAATACAAAATAATTTTTATTTTTCAATATATTCTCCTAAAAGAGCAATACATTTATTCCAACGGTGCTCCAATGCCCTTATGCCATCTCTAAAATGCGATTCCGGAAGGCTTGCAAAATACTCATTTACGAAGATGATAAGCTCGTCGTTAGACGAAAATTTCTTTCCACCTAGTGCCGTTTTCAATTTTGGAAAAAGGTGGAAGTCGGAAGGGGCTAGATCTGGGAATAAGGCGCATGCGGTACTAATTGGAAATGCAACTCGTGGATTTTGGACATCGCAACTGTGCTGGTATGCGAGGGAGGGGTGTCTTGGTGAAACAGAATCTTTTTCTTTGCTATTCCTGTCCGTTTAGCACGAATCTCAATATTTAATTTTTGTAGAAGTTCTGCATTATACTGTCCGTTTATTGTGGCACCTTTCTGAAAGTAATCAATGAGCAAAATGCCCTTTGAATTCCAAAAAATTGATGCCATTACCTTGTTTGCCAATAAAGTGGTTTCCGCTTTCTTTGGAGGTTCAAAACCACGGTCTAACCATTGTTTCGAATGTTGTTTAGTTTCGGGTGTACTGTAGTATATCCAAGTTTCATCGCAAGTAACAAATCGCCTACAAAAATCAACCGGATTCCGCTTATAAAGGTCCAAACACTCATTGGAAATGCGCAACGAGTGAATTTTTGATCAGTCGTAAGCAATCGCGGCACCCATCTTGCCGAAAGCTTGGAAAGGCCCAATTCTTTCGTTAAAATGTGGTGTACGCGTTCTGTTGAAATGTTTACCATGTCTGCTATCTCTCTTACTTTGAGTCGTCGGTCTTGCTTAATAATATTATGAATTTTTATAATCATTTCCTTAGAAGTCACGATTTTGGGTGCTCCAGAGCGCGCTTCATCAACACAGCTTGTTCTACCACGTTTAAATTCATCTACAATGATAATCTACTTATTGTGGCGGATGACGGAGCAGATTCACCTAATGTTTCCCGTAACTCATCTTTTATTTCGGTAGCTTTCATACCCTTAATTACGAAGTATTTAATCACCGCACGATACTCTGCTTTTTCCATTTTAACAAAACGACGTGTTGCTTCTTTTTCAATCAGCTGTCAAAAATAAAATAATCAACCGATTCATCTAAATATCGGAATGTAAACAGATAAATAGCTAACCTAAATTACAGTGGATTTGTTTTACCAATTAGAGCGCCACCTATGTGTCATTCTCACTACTTGTCAAACTATCCTCGTAAATAAAAGTTTGAGGTATTTTTTTATTATTATTATAGATTCGCTCTACGAGTGACTGTCGGAAAGCGATTATTTTTGAGTTTCTTGATGGAATGTGGACATATCAACGCGATCGACTTTTAAAGCTATCGCGATCGACCGTTTGAGCATCGTTGATCTAGAAATTACCGTGACTGAGTAAAAATACATATAACCACTACGAAAATTATATCGAAAATTTTTTTTTTAAGTTTATTCCAAAATAACTTACTTCAATTTTTACATCCTTGTCTCTGTTAACATGATACAGTTCGTGAATATTGTATGTAATTTTCGTGATCTGAAAAACAGAAGTAAATGCGACATGTAATATCGTACTTTCTTTCTGTACAACCTCTTCGTGAGTTTTCTCGGCGAAAAATATTAAGGCGTATATTTCCAAAAATTGCAGAAACACCCATTGGGAACTGTAATAAATATCGACAAAAGAATTTACTTTGAAAGTTCCCAGTTTAAATAATTTGTAAGACATGTGTATTTCCTTGGCGCAGAGTGTAAACGCCGAACCCACCGCCAATAATAATTGGATGGCGTACAGTGTATTTATTGAATAACACAATTCACGAAGTTGGTTGTATAAATTGTGGAGAACAGCGACTGTTTCACTGGTAGACGATTCTAGAAAAGAAAAAAGATGTATTATAAGGTGTGTGTCTCTTCAGTCGTAGTTTAGCATGTTCGTAATTCAATCATTTAATTTAGATATTAAGGCACTTTTGAAGATAAATAAAACCCATTTCCGCAATAATGTTCGTATTTCTGTATACGCATTTCGGCAACTAAGTTGTCATCATCAGCAGATAATTGACCATAGTCACACTTGAATCCGCACAGAAACAAATCCGTACCAGACATTCACTGTCAAAACCTAACAACACAATAATGTATGTTTGGCTTTTTGTGATTAATTATCTGCTGAGGATGACAACTCAGTTATTGAAATGCGTATACAATTTACCTTTTTTGATCAATAAGGTTGATATATAACCCCTTTCCACAATTAACTATTTGTAAATTCTGTATACGCATTTCGACAACCAAGTTGTCATCATCAGCAGATAATTTCAAAGTGTCGCACCTGGTAAAACACGGCGAAAAAATTGCACGAAAAAACAAACTCCGTACGCGATCCTCACCATTCAGTGCACATCTTGGTTTTGAACGGTGAGGATCGCGTACGGAGTTTGTTTTTCGTGCAATTTTTTCGCCGTGTTTTACCAGGTGCGACACTTTGAAATTATCTTCTGATGATGACAACTTGGTTGTCGAAATGCGTATACAGAATTTACAAATAGTTAATTGTGGAAAGGGGTTATATATCAACCTTATTGATCAGTCAATCAACCACAGGCTCCATCAAATTCAATTACCTTTTTTGATTAATTCACACAACCACAGTCTCTTTTTTTACCACTCTTGAAAAGGCTGTTTTGATTTTTCATTTTACAGATCCAAATAGTAACAAAAGGACATATTCAGAAATTAACATTAAAAAAAGTAAATTCAAAATGACAAGAAAAGGTGCAAATGTTTAGACTTCTAGAACTGTCCAAATACGAACTTTTGAACGTGTAAATATATAGATTATCTCCATAGTTTGAGTGATTTTGCTATGAACAATAGCAAGTTCGCATTTTGCTTGTTCAGAGTTATTATTTTACGTACCACGAATGCTAAATTCAATGCCTTTTATTTTGATGTAAATCTCAGTTTTTCCAAAACGGTATTTTAAAAAAGTTATCCTAAATTAACAAAAGCCGAGATACATTTTTGACGGTCTTAAAAATGATTTTGATGACAAAATGTATCCAAATCTCTCCACTCAATCCTTGATTTTGATGTCAAAATTTATCCAAGTTTTTTCCACTCCTGAGAGAACAACAACCTTGGGAAAAGTATGTACAAAATATAACCTATAAGTTGATTAATAGGTTTCTTCTGAAAACCAGTGTGTGTTTGGTTTTGGTGAAGCGTTGCATGGAATTTTCTGTGTGAACTTTATCGCAGATCTAGGTGCGACACTGTGATTAACAATTTGTGGAAGAAAACAACTTAGTTACCTATAATAAGTACACAGAGATTGAACGTTAATGTAAATTTTAATGGAGACTGTGGTTAAATGAACTGTTCAAGAAAAGTAAATAAAACCTCATACCACATCAATATTCGTATTCTGTATATGTATTTCGATAGCTAATTTGTCATCATCAGTACAGAATTAATCACACCGCGATAAAATTCTTACAGAACAATTTCGCACAACTTTTCCTCTAACCAACAAATACACACTGATTTATTTCACACAATATAGTTTGTTTCCTAGTCTTAAAACTAACACTTATACTAAAGTACATCCCCGTGTCCACTTACTGACCTTTTTTTTAACGATCGTGTCGTTCAGGAACTCAAAGAGACATGAATATGTTATTAGACCTTTATCTGTGTTTAACACGTAGTTCTTATTTTTCACGATGAATTATCAGGTTGTTACATATGAAATGTCCGATTTTGTAAGGAATAAAAAAAAGTCTAAATTTAAAAAAATATAAATATTTATTCTGCAAAATAGTCTCCATTTACATCAATAGTTTGTTGCCAACAGCCTGGAAGCTGAAAAATTCCCGTTGAAAAGAAATCTAGGTTTTGACGGCTCACATATTGCTCAAACACTGCTATTACAGACTCCCGGTCAGGGAAGTCCCTATTTTTTAAGTTATTGTCTAAACTTCGGAAAAAATGAAAATCAGTTGGCGAAAGGTCAGGTGAATAAGGTGGGTGAGGGAGAATTTCGTAACCAAATTCCGAAAGTTTTTGGATTGTCTGTCGTGCAACATGAGGTCTTGCATTATCATGAAGAAGTCCATGTCTATTGACTAGTGAGGGTTGCAAGCGGCTCAATTTTCCATGCATAGTTTCCAGTTCGGCACAATAGGACGCTGCCGTGATGGTTTCACCAGGTTGCAAAAATGAATAGTGAATAATACCCTTACTGGTTCATCATACAGTCACCATAATCTTTCGCGGGTGAAGTGATGCTCGTGCATGCTGTCTTGGTGCTTCACCTCGATCTAACCATTGTCCTGACCGTCTCCGATTATCATAAAGTATCCACTTTTCGTCACACGTTACCACTCGATGAAGAAACGGTTCAACTTTCTGTCGATTAGCCAAAGAGGTAGCCACCTCTAATCGACGGAGCTTATTGACTTCCGTTAATTGGTGCGGCACCCATCGATCGAGTTTCTTCACTTTGCCAATCGAAGACAGGTGACGACTAATGGTGGCAATGGATACTTGAAATGTTTCTGCAAGGCTACGCACTGTTGTCGACGCATTACTTTCAACTTCTACACGCAGCTCGTCGTCATTAACGGTGCTACGCGCATATCCGCGAGGTTCATTTTCCAAATCAAAATTTCCCTCGCTGAAGTTTTTAAACCATCCCCGTAATGTGCGTTCATTACACGTGGTTTCACCGAACGTCTGACTAATTTCTCGCGTTGCAGCTGCATTTAATACCTTTTTAAATTGAAAGAGGTAAATTGCCCGAATATCTCGTGCCGACAGCATTTCCATAGGCGAGACAAGGACAGGTGTATTAATCTTTCCAAGAAATGGAACAGGTACACACTTCAAAATAAATACCCTTTTCTACAAATACAATAATAATTTTCACCAAAAACATACACGTCTTCACACAGGTGCGATTCAGTTCAGACTGAAGGAAAAAACGGACATTACATTTGTAACAACCTGACATTTATATTTTTGATTAAATGTAAACAAACCGCGGTTATTATAATGATTTTCTACCACGTGTTTCGCTAAACTGGATTTCTCAGACCGATTAAATTTGATATGCGCCATATTTCTCTTTATACCTGATTCCTATCAAGCGTTTAATTTGACCGACATATTGTTTTTTTTACAATGTTGGCATTTTACTTTGTAAATCCCCGATTTCTGTTTTAACTCGACTTTCGCATTTCCTAAGAGAGATTTAATAGAGTTCCTGGATCGGAATGTAACTTGAAATCTTCCTTCCTTAACTGTATTTAAACTTTTGTAACTGGGTGAAACGATAAATTACATGTTTCGATTATTTTGAGGTGACAAACAAGTGGTATCCTGGATTTATCTTGATTATGACTTCCAGGTCAAAGAAGCTTCACAAGTTATTCAGTAAGGTTATGTTATTAAGTGCAGATACTAATTTCTTGGAAGGGTGTACAAATATAAATGTTTTCCCAAAATTTATAAAAGTAAAAGTAACAATGAACAATGATCATTTTATATGCGAAAATCAAATGAAATGAACTATCTGTACTGTAAGAAGTAGATTAGAATTGCACAATTTACATTTAAAACTAACAACAAATTTCAATAATATTGAATTTGAAGGGTGGTGTAGTTTTTATAGGAAGATCGGAGACATCACACACCATGAATTGGAAAGATAAGTTAAAGGTCTAGTATTGATATAATTTTTATAAAAAAAAATACTAGTCGTCAATCATTTATCTGAGACTTTTAATCGTGAAGAAATAGACTTTTTAATTTGATGTATTCGGTGGTTAGCGGGGAAAGTTTGTGCGGAATTATTCTGTGTAAGTTTTATCGCGGATTCAGAACTGTGATTAATTATTTGCTGATGATGACAACGTGATACGTGTATAAAATAGGAGCATTGATATGGAAGGGAATATATTTACCTTTTTTGATTAATAATGTTTAGTAAATATATAATCTAGCCCAGTCCCGTCTCATCTGTTTGCAATTAATAGATAATTTTATATACAGCGTGTTTCAAAAAGAATATACGTATTACAAAGTATTATTTTGTCCAAACTATCAATCGCTGCGCCTCGGCTCGGCTATTGGAGAAACGAATACATAGTCTAGTTTATTTAATAGCCGCTAGATGTCAGTTGTCTTTTGTTTTTCTTGGTAACCGTCATATGTTTAAAATGGCTACTCCGCAACAGAAATCATTTTGTTTTCTCGAGTTTGCGAAGTGCAATTCCGTGATTGCAGTGAAGAAGCTACTTTCCATGTTAGTAGACTGGTAAACAAACACAATGTTCGAATTTGGGGTCTACAGAACCCAAATGCAGCCATTGAACATGTACGATTTTCGCCTAAAATCAATGTGTTTTGTGCGATATCCCTATCATCTGTCCCGGCCCATTCTTCTTTGATGGAAACACGGTTAACGGTTGGCAGTACCTCGCTATGTTACAAAGCTGGTTGTTTCCGAGGCTGCACGAAGACAACTTCATTTTTCAACAAGACGGAGCACCCCCTTCCTGGAGTCGCCAAGTGCGTGAATATCTGAACGAAACTCTACCGAACCGTTGGATTGGTGGTCAAGGAGCTGGCGTCTTAGCATGTCTCAACTGCATATATGCATTCGAAATACGTATATTCTTTTTGAAACAGCCTGTACATTGTCGTGTCTTGATGAAGAATATAGAGTCCGTGTCCGTTTTCTAGAGGATACGTTATTAAGAGGTGATAATGTGAAGAAAACTCCATTGCAAAATTCAGCGAAAGCAAAATTTTTCCCTGTGGCGTCCGTAAGTAGGGATTTTGCTTAAATGGTTTTAAATTTTAATTATCAGTAAATGATGTGAAACTAACAATTGAAATATAGATTCAAATTCAAAGTTAACACCACGTTATATCCTTTTATCTTTAGTAAAGGCGTTTCATATTTTTGCTATTTAATTCACGTTAATGTACCTGTTTACACTGCTACTCATTCAAATAAAATATAATAACTTTTCACATCAATTATGCAGACGACTTACTTGTTTTTCTATTTAATTTAAGAGAAGACTGCAAATACGTTTTGTTCTTTTTATTGTCTCCAGACTTCATTTGACGACGCAGTTTTTTAAGTATCGCATTTACAACAGCATATCTTTGCAATACTAGAAGCAGCAATGTCGCCAGTTGGACCTTTAAGATGCCATTTGTGATTATGGGATAGTAAGAACTGATTAAATATATCTTCGGTTCGCTCTTTATGAAAAATATGTAATCTGTGACGAATGTTACTATAAATTCTGCCAGAATGAGAATAACACCGCAAATAACGAAATATTTGTTTTTGGACGAATCAATTTTGTAACCTAAAAGAAGAATTTGTTTATCTACAGCGCCTACGTCATTGTACAAGCATTTGATTCGTTTGCTGTTTATGGAATTGATTAGAATATTAGCGGTTTGGGTGATGATGCTAGCAAATAATTCCACCCAATCAGTGGCCGCCGATATCATGTTATTTGATTCGTCAAAGTTGAAGTCCATGTCATGGACCGAGTAAAGGAAACATCCGAAGAACGCCATCGCGATGATCACACTGTAGAATAATGTAAAGCGATTTATTTCGAAACTGTTCAGATTTCTATTGATTTTTACAGTGTGTAAACCTAAGAGTTGTGTTACGTAAATTAAATGCTTTAATGAATGAAAATATTTTAATTCCTCCATCGTTAATTTCAGTAATATGATAGATGGGCGATTGGTTTCGTTGCTATGCGAGTAGTCGTCACCTACTTCGAGTATTATTTTGTATTGGATGGGGTCGAACATGTGGCCTCTTTGAGAGGGTCGTTCAATGAGTTTTTAGAAAGTGCTGGTCAATTGAAGAAATTATAGTTCCATTGCATATTTATGATTTAATTTACTGATGTATATCGATCATCACATTATTTAATACAAAAATATAAATTCGTTACTCCAAAAGACGACGTTTAGTTAGAATTAACACACACGGTTCAAGTTGTTTGGGCTTTTATCATCGTTTGTGTTTTGACAGTTACTTCTAATATCCTATTCAGGGTAGCCCTGATAAGGACTGCTATTTCTTGCCAAATTCATCACTATAGCTGAGGTAATTCGTTTGGCTTGTATGCGCTCCCTAATTTTTTATGCGCTGTAAAATGTCTTGTGGAAGTTTTGAATCCGGTCTCGATATTCCGACTATTTATAATTCACACACTTCACCCCTAAGCTACCCCTAGCTAGGGACTTAGTGGTGAAGTGTGTACAATACTTATATGAATATGAATTTTGAAGGCATCGACCGATCCTTCTGACAACTGCAACCTTTGACCACGCAGTCCGTTTCTGATTTTCGGAAAGGTAAAGAAATCGTTGGGACTTTTTCGAAGCTCAGCGATGACTTGCGGCAGACAAATGGTTGTATACCAATCGGCACTAACAGTTCTTTGATCTTGTAGAGGAATTGTTGCTATATGATCTGCTTCCCAGACGAATGTCGCGACCATCTTCTTGAGACACTTCGAGAATGGATGTCTTTTGTCGGCTTTTGTATAATTTGTAAAGGGTGTTTCAAATTGCGCGGTTTTTTTAAGAATAAATAAAATATAGATGGCGCACTGAATTTGTCTGGGTATGTGGGCATTTAAAAAGTGTGATGTACATATGACATTTACAAAAATGGCTTATTACACGGTACAACAGCGCGTTCAAATTGTTGAATTATTTTATGAAAATTAGCGTTCTGTGAAAAGAGTTTTTAGAAAATTACGTGAATTTTATGGTTTACATAATCGTCCATCTGAAAGCACTATTGGTCGAATTATTAAAAAATTTCCGTGGAAGTTGAATTTGATGGAGCCTGTGGTTGATTGACTTGATCAATAAGGTTGATATATAACCCCTTTCCACATTAACTTTTGTAAATTCTGTATACGCATTTCGACAACCAAGTTGTCATCAGCAGCAGATAATTTCAAAGTGTCGCACCTGGTAAAACACGGCGAAAAAACAATTGTACGAAAATCAAACTCCGTACGCGATCCACACCGCTCAAAACCAAGATGTACACTGTTTTTTCGCCGTGTTTTACCAGGTGCGACACTTTGAAATTATCTGCTGATGATGACAACTTGGTTGTCTAAATGCGTATACAGAATTTACAAAAGTTAATGTGGAAAGTGGTTATATATCAACCTTATTGATCAAGTTTCCGTGGAAGATCGAAAAAGTGAAAAATACAGTCGCAGTAGTCGTTCACAAAAAAATATCGGTTTGGTTCGTGAAAGTGTTGCTGAAGATCCTGAAATGTCTATTAGACGACGTTCACAACAAATTGGACTTAGTGGATCAACAACATGGTGTATTTTACACAAGGATTTGGCTCTGAAGGCATATAAGGTTCAAATAACACAGTAACTGAAACCATTAGATCATTTAAAAGGTCGTTCATTTGTCAATTTCATCAATGAACAACCAGCTGATTTTTCTCAAAAAATAATGTTTTCCGATGAGGCACATTTTGAACTTGGTGGCTATGCTGTATCTGGGGTGAGGAAAATCCACGAATTATTCATGAGAAACCTATGCATCCTAAACGAGTTACTGTTTGGTGTGCATTATGGTTAGGTGGTGTAATTGGACCTTACTTCCTTGAAAATACTGCTGGTGAAGCTGTAACTATCAATGGTGATCGATATCGTCGGATGCTGACCGAATTTTTGTGGCCTGAATTAATGAATATTGATCTAGAGGATATGTGGTTTCAACAGGATGTCACTACACCTCACTTTGCACACGAATCAATGGATTTATTGAGAGAAAAATATCCTGGACGTGTAATCGCAAGAAACGGTGATGTTAATTGACCACCAAGATCATGTGATTTGATACCGTTAGATTATTTTCTTTGGGGTTATGTGAATGGTCACGTTTATAAAAGCAATCCACAATCAATTCCTGCTTTGAAAGGTGAAACTATTCGTGTCATTGGTGAAATAGAGCCTCAATTATGTCAAAATGTCATTGAAAATTTTAACAAAAGAGTGGACGTCTCTGGAGCTGCGAGAGGAGGCCATTTGGCAGATATTATTTTTCGCATATAAATGTCATAACTGGTACTTCAATTACCAATAAAAAGTTTTTGAAAGTGAATACAAATTATGTGTCTTATTTATTCTTTAAAAAAAACGCGAAATAATAAACACCCCCTTTATAATTAGATCGTTTCTGAGAATTAGATTAAAAATACCTTAAGAAAAAATACACACTTAAACTAAATTAATATCAACACTTTAAAGTATTAAGACCTTCCTTCCGAGAATCATAATTGCATTTACATTTGGAAATACCAATAATAGTAACACCTTTATTTGAATTATTATAAACAAAAACAGAAAAAATATTCTATACGAAAAACGTGTGCCATTACAGAACTTATAAATGACATTGACTAGAACAATCGAAGTTATCTACGCTTATTAAGTCCAATTTGACTTTAATCTCACATAATTTGAAACTGTCACTCATTGTATCGGCGCGTTATTTTAAACTCAAACAAAATGTTTAGAACCAAAGCATCGCGTGAAAGCCGCCAGGTCGAAGCTAGATTCAAAGCTCAAGCGGAAAAGGCATATGAAAAATATAAAATGGCTAAGGAGATGGAGGAGACGCAAAGGACGAAGCAGTTAATAGAAGGCGAAAAGGTCGAGGAAGCTTATACGGACGCCATGGGCATGTACATTATAGACACTATCAAAAGGAAAAAGGACAGTGATTCTGAAACATCTATGCAATTTGGCGGTAGTATTAGAGAAGATCTTATGCATAGTCTATCGAGGTTTATTAAAAATGTAAGTTTGTTCTTTCTCTGAGGATATCACAGTATTTTAAGTAATATACATTTATTTGCGTTTTTGGGATATTTTAAAGGAGATTTATCAATGATTTTAGATGTACACCGATGTGAAATTCGAACTGAAATGGAAAGAATTCATGTGCATCACCTTTTACCTCCAAGTACCTCTTTCTTATATGATCAGCCACATATCCATGGTCTATAAATGGGGAGCTCGTAAGATTTTATCCTCTCTAACGTAGAGCATCTCTTAAATATTGAACCAATTTCTAGTACTCGTCATAATAGTCTACGTATTAATTGGTGCTTTTATAGCTATGCCCGTTTACATGTTGTTAATGTTCATGGGAAACTATGGTAGGAGATCATACATTCGTTTTTGGGAATGTGTTCCAGTATTGAAAGGTTTGGTTAATTTACTTTATTTGTTTTTGTTGAATCTGGAAGTGTTGAAAAAAAATTAATGTAGCTGAATCAAATGAAACTGGACAACACACCTCTTTTTGGGAAAAGATTGGGTGATTATGGTGCATTGCAGTGTGCTAATTCAAAATGTGTACATAAAATTTGTCCATCCTCCATAGTTTTTCAGATATTTAAGCTACATATTTACGAGGTGTGGCAATTAAATAACGAAGCTGGTGTGAGAAATGTTAGTTATCGCGAATAAACTTTATTTAGCTCATATCCCCTTCAACATACCCTCCCTCCTATCTATATACCGTTGTATACGTGTCTTCCATTGTTCTAAACAATGCTGTAGTTCATCAGTTGTCCGTCTCTTCAACAACTCTACCGTTTTTACTTTTACAACAGACTGAAAATGTGTTCCCTTCAATGCACTTTTTACTGTTGACAACTTGCAGTAGTCACATGTGCGAGATTTGACGAATACGGTGGATGGTCATGCACGGAAATGGCTTGTTCGCTAAAAACTGCTTTACAGATAGGGCATTGTGAGCTGATGCGTTATCCTACTGCAGAATCCGCGAGTCGTTCATCCACAAATCCGGTCTTTTCTTCCTTACTCTTTCCATCAGCTTGATTAGGACTTTTTTGTAGTATTTCTGATTAACAGTTTGACCCTCAGGCACTCAGTTAGTCATCATAACACCCTTAACATCGAAAAAATCAATCAGCATTGCCTTCAATTTTGATTTGCACAATCGTGCTTTTTTTGTCTTGGTGATCCGGCAGCCTTCCACTGAATCGATTGACGCGTTATTTCCGGGTCACACAAGAAAATCCAAGTTTCGTCATATGTGATGATTTTTGTGAGTCGTTCCATGATGTCAGAGCAAATGTTCAATCGATTGTCTATTTGTTGCTGAGTGCGGTTTTTAGGCATTATTTTTGCACAAACTTTTGTCATGTTTAATTCATCACATAAAATGTGTCTTACTGTTTCTTTGTTAATGTTGCCATATCGCCAATTATCCGAACGCTCAGACGTCGGTCTTTCCGCACAATTTCATTAATTTTCTGAACGTGTCCTTCAGTTCTTGCCGTCACAGGTTGACCTGGACGTTCATCATTTTCGACCTCTTCCCGACCTTCAGAAAACCGCTTGTTCCATTCAAAAACTAACGCACGTGATATACCGCCATCACCAAACACCTCCTTTAACATTCGTAAACATTCTGTTGGCGATTTTTTTAATTTGACGGAATTTCAGGTTAATTCTCTGCTCGATTTTTATATTAACCATTATCACGGCACTACCAAGTAACAGTGACCTCTACAATTAAAACTCGAAAGTAAACTAAAGTAGACAGAAAGGCAAAACAACAGGTTATTGCTTGGCAAGTATCAACGTCAATGACATTCCAAATACAGTCTCGCCCGGTGCGGCTGCACGATGGAAGGAGCTCAGTTTCATTATTAGTTGCCATACCTCGTATATTGGGTGATAATTAGACATCATTTCTGAATATAAATTTTAATGGAGACTGTGATTGATTAAATTAACCAATTAATTCATACAAACACAAAGTCCGTATTAGACTTTGTCTTTGTGCAAATTTTGCCGTGGTTCCAGGTCCGACACTGTTGATGATGACAACTTAGTTGTCGGAAGACGTATACAGAATACGACAATTATTGTGACAAGGGGTTATATGAACCATAATTGATTAATGAGTGTTATTAAAGGTAATTAAAGTGGGTAACATTTTCTTAAAACTGTTATTATTATTATTATTATTAGTCAAATAAACAAAAAGTAATTGTGACAGTATAGTGTATACATAGCCTAATTTAATTAAAGCGTACGTGCATCTTTAAAAATAAATCAAATATAGAAGAATACAGAACTTGATCCTGATAAGAACGACATCTGGGAAGCAAGAGGACAAGGAGGATTAAGAAATTCTGTTTTTAAATGGAGAATATTAAACATTCTTTAAATTAAAAATAAGGTGTCGAAAATTAATTATTTAAATAAATTAATAGAAAATTTCCCAAAGTTAAAAATTGAATAAAATATATTTAAAGTATTGAAAAGGTATGTTATTATAAAATTGTATAATTTTAAGTTAAAGTTTTTAAAGTTTAATCGTAAATAATAAGAATTATGTTAATTGTTAAATCATAGAATGTTGTATTTATTTTCATTTACTATATACAGTTTAATCATTTAAGTTTGATATATAACCCCTTTCCACATTAATTTTTGTATTCTGTATACTTATTTCGACGATTAAGTTGTCATCATCATCCGACAATTAAACAGTGTCGCATTTGGAAAACTACGGCAAAAATATCCGTACAAAATCAAATGCCGTACATGATCCGTACCGTTGAAAGCCAAAACTCATACTGTATATTCGCTTCACATGATTTTTAAAAGATTGTATTCGAGTATAAACAAAGATTAAAGAAAATAGAAAGAAGGGGAAAGAGGGAAAGAAAAGACAAACACCTACTTGTGATTTATTGCGCTCTTCCTTTTCTGTCGTTTAGTAGAGCAAAGAGAGATGAGTTATGGTTGAGCCCCAGGTCAGTGTTCAACACATGGCTCCTATTCTTCAAAATGTACATGCTTTCATACACATCTAATTCGCGATAATTACACACATTGTTTATGAAATGCAAACAAGTGTCGTATCTGGAAACCACGGCAAAAACCCGCACGAAACAAATTCTGTACACTATCTGTACCGTCGAAAGCCAAAACGCACATAGCGTTCGTTTATCGTTGTCGAAATACGTATACAGAATACGAAAATTAATGTAGAAAGGAGTTATATGTATATTAATCTTAAGTAATTAAGTTAATCAACCACAGACTCCATCAAATTTAGCTGTATTCAGTTTATTTAAAATTTGGAATCTTATGTGAACAAGATCAGTAACAAATTGATATAGCAGTTAGTAAAAATATAGAGATTGAAAGTGTCAAATTAATTTTTATTCTTTTGAATAGTAAATTAATATCTATAACGAAACATAAACAATATGGAAGAAAGTCAACGTATCATACTAAAGACACTATATAAGATTTTAAGATAGAAATTAAACGTATATGAAATTTATTTTTGATTTATTATAAATTGGATTGCTTAAATGCTGTAGCCGGTAGATACTTTGATTTTTTATATATTTGTATTAATTTATATCTCATCAAAGAGGTGCACGACTCAAGACCTTGAGAAAGCATAATAATAATAATAATAATAATAATAATATCATCATGAATCCTTTAACGCCAGAACAACGCTTCCAAATTGTGGAAATTTACTACTGAAAAAAATAAATCTGTCTAACTAAATAACACTCAGCTGCCTCAGTCAGACTCGGTCAAATACCTCGGAATTCATCTGGATATAAGGCTCACATGGCGAAAACATATATTTACTAAGAGGATACAATTGGGAAACTTCATCAACTATATTGGCTTACAGGGCGGAAATCACAATTATCTATAGAAAATAAGCTACTTGTATACAAATCAATCATTATGCCGATTTGGACGTACGGTATCCAGCTATGGGGGACAGCAATCGTTTAAAATATAGAGATTTTCCAAACATTTCAACACAAGATGATGCGAACCATTGTTGACGCCCCATGGTACGTGCCAAACTACGTTATTCAACGAGACATCTCCATCGCTCCAGTTAAGGAAGTGATCGGATTATACAGCGACAAATATCGTAGAAGAGTTTCACAACACCAAAATAATTTAGCTCAACAGTTGTTTAAAGTAAACAGTGTAGCGCGTTGTCGGAAAGGAGTAAAACCTTCCGATTTGGGAAATGGACCGACCTGAAATGACTTTAGTTTAGTAAAAACATACATAAAAGAATTCTCTGTTTTGTTCAATTACAACAGGTTTATCACTTAAGTCCATAGGGAAGTTCGATGGAGCTAACCTATACGTGTCATGTACAGCCTATATAGTCAGCTTATTGCCTTTGGGCAGATTGCTGAGTGAAGGAGACAAAAAAAATTATATTTCATCAAAGAGGTGCACGACTCAAGACCTTGAGAAAGCATAAAAATGTAAATAAATAAATTATTATTATTAAAATAAATATATACAAGTAATAGGTGTTTTCTAAGCTGCATGAAAACTATCGATATCGATAACTATGATTTGATAGCTGATAATGTCAAACTGTGTTGACGTTTCTGTTCAATAAGGTTTGGCAAGTCATCATGAATCGTTTAACGCCAGATCAACGCTTCCAAATTGTGCAAATTTACTTTGTTTACTTTGCTTCGTTCATTTTACGGTCAACATAATCGGCCTAGTGAGCAGGCAATTCGTGCAGTTATTGATCGTTTTCGCACTAATTTTACTCTTCTAGATTTAAAACCATCAACAAGACAAAGAAATGTGCGTATCTAACTACTAGTACCACGAAGTATTGAAGAAGACGCCGAAATGTCGATTCGTCGTCGTTCTCGACTTCTTGGCCTGTGTCCTTCGACTACTACAGCTCGTGCAAGAATTAAAGCCAAACGTCCACCGTATGCGTCGCATTTTTGCTGATTGGGCTCATTTGAAACTGGCTGAAAATGAGCATTTTTATCAAAGAATTGTGTTTAGTGACGAAGCTCATTTCTGGTCAAATGGCTACGTCAATAAGAAAAATTGCCGTATTTGGAGCGAAGACAATCCTCAAGCCGTTAACGAACCACCATTACATCCATTGACTGTTTGGTGCGGTTTACACGCTGGCGGCATCATCGGTTCTTATTTCTTTCGAAATGAGGAAGGACCTGCCATTACGGTGAATGGCGAGCGCTATCGATCAATTCTGACTGAATTTTTGTTTCCAAAAATTAATCAGCTAAACATCGACGACATTTGGTTCCAACAAGACGGCGCTACTTGTCATACAACGCGCTTAACAATCGATTTATTGTAAAATCAATTTGGTGACAACTTTATTTCCAGAAGCCACTGGCCCTCTCGTTTGTGCGATCAAACGCCTTTGGATTACTTTTTATGGGACTATGTTAAGCCATTGGTTTATGACGATAAACCAGCAACTCTTGAAGTACTGGAAGCCAACATTCAAGCCGCCATTAACGCCATACAGCCAGATTTATTGGAGAAAGTAGTCAAAAATTGGACTGATGGAAAGGACCATGTAGCTCGTAGCAGCGGCGGACATATGCCGGAAATCATATCTAAAAAATAAATGCCATGAAATTATCTGCCAGATTATAATAAAAAAAATTCAATCCAACACTATTTCTGTCTTGTATTATCATTTAAAGTTCTCAAGCTCTTAAAAAGACACCCGTTACTAAGTAAGTATCTATTCATTAATATAAAGACGTAAGACGTAAGACGCCGTCGTGGAGAGCGACGTGATATTGGATTTGCTGTTGAGAGGCATGTGCACAGGACTGTTGGAGTAATGGTTTGGGCGGCTATTGCATATGGAAGCCGATCACCTCTTCTGTTTATTCGGGGCAGTATGACAGCTGCGCGTTATGTTGATGACGTCCTACAAACCACTTTATTGCCTTATCTAGATGGCCGTCCACACGTCCTTTTTCAGCAAGACAACGCGCGTCCACATATTGCTCATCGTACTATGGACTTTCTACGAGAAGCTGGCGTTAATGTTTTGCCGTGGCCACACCGTTCACCGGATTTAAATCCCATCGAACATGTGTGGGACATAATGGGGAGAAGACTGACCAATTTGAACCATCCTCCACAAACTCTGGCACAGTTAATCCACCAAGTTCAAGTTGCTTGGAACGAGGTGCCACAAGCAGACATCGACCATCTTATTTTGTCGATGCCTAGACGTGTGCAGGAGTGTCTACAGCTACGGGGTCGCCAAACACATTATTGATTTTTTTTCAAATTAATGTTAATAAAATTTCTTGGAAATCTGATCGTTTCATTCTTGACTTAAGCTTATCACATTACCAAAAAATCACTTCCAGGAAACTATTCCTTCTAGGTGTAACACTTCTAATGTCATTGATGATACATTTTATTTTATACACAGTTGTTTATGACTAATTACAAGTAAATTTGAATCTAGATATTAATTCATATTGATTGCACATTAAAAAAGATTCTATTATATTTTATACAGTCAAATCAAATTACTTTACGGACTAGTTTAAAACATGTAAAATAACAAATTTTACAACAATTACACCCATTTTACATAATAATTTGCTTGTTTTATTCATACGATATTTACATATTTTTCTGAAAAATTGATGGGTGATGGAGATGATATATTTGAAGTACACAATCATACTGGTTTAGCAAAACGAATAATTCTTCATTTTGTTGTTGTCTACTGCTGTTTCTTTGATTTGCTTTAGCGTATATTAAGAGAAATCTTTCTTGTATTACGAAATTTATATTCCATGCTGTAAATTAGAAATAACTTTTATAAAACCTAATGCGTTATACTTTCGCAGGTGTCGCTTATTCAATAGCCTTCACGATAATTTTGCAAGAGATATTCAATGTGGCTTTCGCAGCTCTCTGCTTGGACTACATCGTAGATATATTGGCGAGTAAGAGCTTCCCATGGGCGAACTGCGCTTTCGGCAGACGATCGGATGACTGCATTTCCAAACCTTTAACGGAACCATACAACAAGAATTGTTGCGTCGGGTACGAATCGGATTGCAAACACGACTCTTGGAGCAAAACCGTGTTCAAATATTCGGCCTATGATTATTTCAAATCTAATCAGTTGAGGAATGCATACAAAGAAACCATTACCAGCATACACCTAGACTTACAAATGCTGGTCATGGTCGGGATCTTGTGGTTGATGATCCTGCTCATGATGTTGATCGGTTTGAGGAAGTTTCGCTTTGTAATGACAACGCTAAACCTGGCGATTTTGTTATTGGTTTTCATACCGTTTTTTACGATCACTCTGTATATGAATAACTTCAGTATGTTTCCCGAATTCGAGTCAAATTATACGACTTTATTTGATTACAGAGTAAATATACTGTTTTTAGTTTCTTTTGATTGTAAACGAAGAAGTTAATTTTGCTCGATAATCTCGATACGTCTTTTCTAGTTTTGGTTGGAAGTTAGTATATACTCATTGCATAGAGAGCTCGCTGGTGATGTTATAACGTTCAGCGCCATCTCTAGTCCCGGAATTAGTACTAGTGTGGACACAGTTTGTATTTACACAATCAAGTTTATGTTCTTGATGTTGTTGACCGTATGGACATCTATTGGTCTTACTATACTGCAGCAGTATTACAATGTTATGAATACCAAATGTATACATGTTGATGGTAAGTCGTACATACTTGTAAGGAGTGCAGCGACGGCTCGTGACAGGGGGTAGGGTTGATCGCGTTGTGTTTAACAACGCTAGACATTTTATTTATTTATCCATTCATTTATACATTACAGACAATAAATTCTAGATAGTATAACGTAAAAAAATATAAAGCAATCGTCACTTTAACCTTGTTCCACTGCTTCAGCAGCACGGGTTCTTATTTGTTTGATACCAAGAAAACAACATGGATGTGACCATGCAGCGTATATTAAAACCACAAGAAAACACTTCACATAACATAGTGATATTTCATAGAAATAAAATAAATTGTAGGATATGCCTTACCTTATCTTTAATTAATACATTCTATGTACCCCTATATATACAGTACTGTGCAAAAAAAGAAGCACCTAACAATATTTTCGAAAACTTATTTACTAAAACGTTTTTACTAATAATTATTGTGTTAATTTAATTTATAATACTTAAAACATCTTTCCTTATTAGTAGAAATATAATCACTGGAAGTTTCTAAGTTTATAACATCATACTTCCGCGTAGGGGTGAGATTGACCGCCTCTTAAGGGGATTAAAGTAATAAATTTTATTGCACCACAATATTCTGCAATAAAATTTCAAGAGAGAATTATTTATCTATAAGATTTTGTTTTTAATTCAGTGGCAGAAAGGACACAGAGCAGTTCCACAATAGAATTTATTTAGATTCTTACGCCCCTACGAGTGAAATTTTTATTTTTAAAAAAAGTCGCGAGCTGTAAATTATTATAATAGATAGAAAATGCCTAGAATTGCATTACTAGACAGAAATAAAATTATTGTATTACACCAAGAAGGATATAGTCAAGTGAAAATATCAACGATAGTGAAATGTTCCCGGTATGGCGTGCAAGAAACAATAAAAAGAATGACTAAAACCGGCGTGTAACTGATAGATCAAAGAGTGGACGTCCAAAAAAGCTCAGTAAAGCTGATGCGCAAACATCTGCTACTTCGGTACATGCTTCAACAATAAGGCGATACTTGCTCAGATCAGGCTTGTGGGGATGCGTGGCCGTGAGAAAACCCTTACTGCGACAAGGTAATAAAGGGAAACGATTAAAATATACCAGAGACTACGAAACTTGGGATATAATGAATGGCGATAAGTACTATGGACTGACGAATCTAAATATCAATTATTTGGAACGAACAGACGTCAGTATGTTAGACGACGCCCTGATGAATCGTTATCGGAACCATGTTTACACACTACCATAAAGCATGGAGAAGGGGTTGTATTTCGGCAGCAGGTGCGAGTGAAATTGTAAAAATAGAGGGTAAATGAAGTGGCGAGAAATACAGAAAACTATTAAAAGAACATGCCATACTATCAGGGCAGTGACTTATTGACAATAATTTCATTCTACAGCAAGATAATGATCCCAAGCGTACCTCAAAACTTGCGAAAACTTGCAGACTATAATATGGCCACCTCAAAGTCCTGACTTTAATATTATTGAGCATGTGTGGGATTATCTTGGCAGAAAAAAGTCTGAAAGGAGACCAAAGAACAAAAATGAACTGTAGAACTTACTACAGGAAGAGTGGTCCAGTACTCCTAAAAATTTCATTAATTCATTAATGGAAAGCCTACAAGGGAGCGTTTTTATATTCGCGGAATGGGGGACAAGGGGTGGAAATAAAAAAACCAAATTATTTTTCTTTTTCAATATATTCACCTGCAAGACGGATACATTTTTCACATCTTTCAATTAATTTTCCTTGACTTCATCATCGGCAGTAAATTTTTTTACCCCGCAGCCCTTTTTTCATTTTCGGACACAGGTAATAATTACTCGGGGCCAGGTCTGGGCTGTAGGGTGGGTGATTCACAATTTCGAAGTCCACCTTATGCAGGGCAGCTAACGCAACGCGGCTCTTGTGGACGGGCGCGTTGTCGTGCAAAAGCAGAACACCTTTTGTCAATTTTCCCCGTCTTTTCTTTTTAATGGCTTCTTTTAGTCGCTCTAATATTGAAGCGTAATATTCTCCGGTTATAGAAACACCTTTATCTTTATAATCAATCAACAATATTCCTTCCGAGTCCCAAAATACCGTTGCCATGAGTTTCCCAGCTAATTGTGACACTTTAAATTTCTTGGGAGGTGCTGTGCCCTTTTTATGCCACTGCATGGAGTCTTGTTTGGACTCAGGTTCATAATGATGAACCCAAGTTTCGTCTCCAGTAACAATTCCACTCAATACACCATCCTTGTCTTCATTACAGAGGTCCAAAAATGCACGCGAACACTCTACGCGTTGTTGTTTTTGCGGCGGCGTGAGCATTCTCGGCGCCCATCTTGCGCTGACCTTAGACATGCCGAGATGATCGTGTAGGATTTTAAAAATTGTTGTATCGGATACTCCAACCATTTCTGCGAGTTGTTTCTTCTTTAGTCGAGCATCTTCGAGTACAATTTGTTCAACTTTTTGGATAAGTGCTGGCGTGGTCACCTCAATGCTCCTGCCCGGCCTCGGGTCGTCTTCAAGGGATTTCCTTCCTTGTTTAAATATAACGGCACGATATTCGATTTTTTCCATATTTCACTTTTCACTCCTGATTATGTTACTTGGTTGACGATAGCTCAAAGACTAACTGTCTAATAACAATGAAACTTCGTATTTATACTAATCATGAGTCGCTGCACAGGCCACGCCCCCAATGCGCCTACTCACCCCTCTACAACCCGCTCATTCCGCGAATATAAAAACGCTCCCTCGGGCCAAGAAGAATACACGATACCATAAAAAAATAAAGGTGGTCATACAAAATATTGAAAATTTGGGTTGTTTATGTTTAAATATTGATATCTGTTAGTTTTTATACACTAAAAAAATTTCAACTTGTGTAAGATTATTGTTTATCCTTTCATAATAGTGTCTTGTAAAATTCAAGAACGTGTTTCTTTTTTTTTTGCACAGTACTGTATGTATACATATATATATATATATATATATATATATATATATATACAGTACTGTTTTTTAATCATTCGACCAATAGTGCTTTCCAATGGACGATTATGTAAACCATAAAATTCACGTAATTTTCTAAAAACTCTTTTCACAGAACTCTGATCTTCATAAAATAATTCAGCAATTTGAACGCGTTGTCGTACCGTGTACGAAGCCATTTTTATAAATGTCATCACACTTCTTAAATGCCCACATATCCAGACAAATTCAGTTTCATCTACATTTAATTTATCCTTAAAAGAAATCGCGCAATTTGAAACAGCCTTTATATATGCGATTCTGAGAATTGATTTATGACCAGCAGTTTCGTACTTTGGCCCCACTGTGCTTCGTTTAAATAATAATAATTGTGTTTAAAATAAAATTGTATTTAATATAATAAATAATTTAAATACATGATAAAAAATTATTATATACGAGAAGTGTAACAGCGTCAAATGTCAATCGAAAAAAGGAAATACGAATTTTGTTCTATACTTTTGCCGCGCATTGTATAAATATATTTTTTTTTAATAATACCTATCGAAATACCTATTTTAAACGTTTTTTAGGTTTCGCCGTGTTATATGGACTGTTTCCCGAAATAATAACCCTGATACCCTTTCCAAAATTTGTTCTGTTAGCGTATTTTATCATACTATTTTATTGGTGTTTTTCGGTGACCGTGTACACCCTGAACTCGTTCATTGGAGCCTTGATGGAAGAATTTCCGAAGCTAATCAAGTTCAAAGTGGTACTGTGTATTATATTCTGCACCGTTTGTGGCGTTTCAAATCTTTTCATGGTTCGATCGGATCTAGAGAAACTGTACGAAATATGGTTCACACAAAATTACACCCAGATGAAAATAGTACTGCTATTTTTCACGCTGGTCGGAATCTACCTTTATACGTTGAATCGTTTGTCGAACGACTACCATTTTACCTATGGTCAAAAGATTAATCCGTTTTGGATTCATGGTGTTAAGGTGGCAATGCTGCTTGTGACGGTAAAGAAATTTGATAATTTTATGTTGTTTAGGAGTAATTCGTTGATACTTTCACTCTTACAATATGTCACAATAATGTTTCTCTTATAAGTGTTGGTAAATTTGAACGGAGACCGTGGTTTATTAAATTAATCTATTAAGGTTAATATAACCCTTTTCCACAATAATATTCGTATTCTACAACGGACTTCAACAATTAAGTTGTCATCATGAGTAGACAATTAATCACAGTGTCATACTCGGAACTATGGCAAAACCCGCACAGCGACAAAGTCCATATCAGACTTATACCGTCGAAAGTCAAACACACATTTAGTGTGTGTTTAAATATCTGCTGATGATGACAACTTATTTGTCGAAATACGTATACAGAATACGAAAATTAATGTGGAAAGGGGTTATATATCAACCTTAAGTGATTAAATTAAAAGTGTTATAGGAACACGATTTGGACACATTTTAGTACAGTGATTCAGGCATTTTTTGAAAGTCAGAATACACAGGACGTTAATATATAATAGATATGCAAGACAACAATTCAATTCTGCAAAAATTTTTATCCTACCGAAACTTTGGCAGAAATTATTTTTTTTTCAAGTTCGGTCCTGCATTCAGGTTGAATGTAAATAAATAGAAAGATATGTCGTTCCAAGAACAGGCATTTAGTTGTGCGCGTTCACAAAAAATTCACCTTCACATTTTAGTAATGTAATGTAAGTTTGTAAATTATTTACAAATGTGTCTTTTATGCGTCAGCTGTTCTGTTATTTTTATAATTAGTAAGCTATCGACATTTGTAATATCACGGAATAAATACAATATCAAATTTGTAAATTCTTTAAAAACTATAAACGGTATAACAGTTTTGTGGTGATATGGAATTTGTAATTTAATATTATAAATATTATTTTCTACTACAATCTGTATAATTTTTTAAAGAATTTTTATTGTGAAATTGTAAAACTGTTGTGGAAAATAATATTTATAGTAGATTCTCGCTGGGAAATAATAAATTAGATTTGTAATTTGTAATTTAATGTTGATAATTTTTTTTCTGTTTCGTTACACCCTTCTCTACACTAGGTCCTAGTATAGATCGTAGCCCCACAAGCTCGTATTGCTTACTTTATTAAAAAAAAAAAACTTACAATCTCTTGTTACTTCAAAGGAGGAACTAGCTAGTTAATTCGAAAAGTAGTGGAGGGTTCCTTTACAAAAGTTTTTAAGGGGTGCCACAGCATTTTATCCCTAGAGGCATCCCTGCTAATGCTGAAGCACATAGATTCTTCAATACGTGCTAATGGCAAAATAAAAAAAATTAGCAGTACAAAAATAAAACGCTAAAGGTGAAGTGGGAAGGAAGTACATCCATTTATTAATAAGAATAAAACTCTAAATATCATACTTCAGGCATACGTAGGAACCCAAGAAGAGTAAAACAATTACTCTCAAGTACCTCAGGATTAAATGCTTAACCCTGGTATACGCGATCTCAGAGTAACTAATAAAACTTATTAACAAATAAGCAATATATAAACGTCGATTCTGGCAACTAAGATAGGAAAGTTCTTTGTATAAATACCAGCCAATTATTAATATTGAAAGAATGATCCTGATATCTCAGATCTAAAAGTTATTTGTAACTTATAAGTGCACATCATAAACGGAGGCAATATGCATAATAGATGCAATAACCATATATTAAAAAGAACTATACTAAAGTATAATTAAAGGATTATATAAAATAAAAATAATGATCATTACACTCTTTTCAAATTAAGCAGGCTATAATATGAAAATAGAAAAACTGCAATATAAAGAAAATGAATACAAATGCTTTCCGATATTACAACGCATTTATATTGTTTGTATAATTTTGCGAATTTAATAATACAGTAAGGAAAATACAAATTAATCAGCACCTTTATTTATACAAAATTGTACAAATACCACAATGTATTCAAGTGTACGAGGGTAGTTTGACAAGTTGTGAGAATGGAAAAGAAAAACGAATTTTTTAAATACAAAATAATTTTTATTTTTAAATATATTCTCCTAAAAGAGCAATACATTTACTCCAACGGTGCTCCAATGCTCTTATGCCATCTCTAAAATGCGATTCCGGAAGGCTTGAAAATACTCATTACGAAGATGATAAGCTCGTCGTTAGACGAAAATTTCTTTCCACCTAGTGCTGTTTTCAATTTTGGAAAATGGTGGAAGTCGGAAGGGGATAGATACGGCGAATAAGGCGCATGCGGTACTAATTGGAAATGCAACTCGTGGATTTTGGACATCGCAGCTGTGCTGGTATGCAATCGAGCGTTGTCTTGGTGAAACAGAATCTTTTCCTTTGCCATTCCTGGCCGTTTAGCACGAATCTCAACATTTAATTTTTGTAGAAGTTCTGTATAATATTGTCCGTTTATTGTGGCACCTTTCTGAAGGTAATCAATGAGCAAACTGCCCTTTGAATCCCAAAAAATTGATGCCATCACCTCGTTTGCCGATAAAGTGGTTTTCGCTTTCTTTGGAGGTGCAGAACTGCGTTCTAACCATTGTTTCGACTGTTGTTTAGTTTCGGGTGTATTGTAGTGTATCCAAGTTTTATTGCAAGTAACAAATCGCCTACAAAAATTAACCGGATTCCGCTTATAAAGGTCCAAACACTCATTGAAAATGCGCAAACGAGTGAACTTTCGATCAGTCGTAAGCAATCGCGGCACCCATCTTGCCGAAAGCTTGGAAAGGCCCAATTCTTTTGTTAAAATGTAGTGTGCGCGTTCTATTGAAATGTTTACCATGTTTGCTATCTCTCTCACTTTGAGTCGTCGATCTTGCGTAATAATATTATGGATTTTTATAATCATTTTCTTAGATGTCACGATTTTGGATGCTCCAGAGCGCGCTTCATCAACACAGCTTGTTCTACCACGTTTAAATTTATTTACCCATCTACTTATTGTGGCGGATGATGGAGCAGATTCACCTAATGTTTCCCGTAACTCATCTTTTATTTCGGTAGCTTTCATACCCTTAATTACGAAGTATTTAATCACCGCACGATACTCTGCTTTTTCCATATTAACAAAGCGACGTATTGCTTCTCCATATAAATAGCCAACCTAAATTACAGTGCATTTGTTTTACCAATTAGAGCGTCACCTATGTGTCATTCTCACTACTTGTCAAACTATTCTCGTATACTCATAATACAATGAAATTTTGGAAAATAGAAATTAAGCCGCATCTGTACTTAAATGAATATTTTTTTCAAAAAATTACGAGTACCATTACAAACTCCTATCTTGAAAAAGGAGTTACGTGCCTCAAAAAATGTTTCGAAAATAAAATAACATTTTTCTATAACATTTTTTGAATACTTTTATTGAAACACTTTTTTATAAACCGAATTTCATCAATTTTACAAAATACTTCAGAGCTGATATTTCCTAATATTTTTTCGACGTATTAATTTCGACTTCACAGTCTTCCTAATCAAAACTGGATTCTATTTTAGGTTATAGGTACACTTCGACTCGGTTTAAATTACCTTACCTTCAGGAGGATCGAGGACATCATTATGCCAATTGTTATGCTTATTCCAGTCGTGTTTGGAGCGTTAATAATATTTTTCAAATATAAGAGCGGTGTAAGTTGAATTTCTTTTCTTACCAGAACCGACGAAATATATTTTATTTCTTTTTTTTTTATATTGAAACGGTTTCTCTTATAGTTAAGGACAACTGTGATAGATCCGGATCCGCGATGGGGTCCGCCGAGCACTTACAAGAGAACAGCTCGCAACAAATTCGATCCAAAGAGAGAGCTACGCTACAAAACTCCATTGCAAAAGTGCGAACATTCATGTCTTTTGCGCTCAGTCGCACTGAGCAGAGAAATAAAATATTGGAGGAATAAACGTAAATCGCAGTATCAGGTGGAAATCGAATAGAGTTTAAGATATAATTTTATATTTTGCTTTTTATCGGTACTTAAAAGTTCGTTTTAATAAAGCTGAAATTATATTTAAAAAAAAATGGAATATGTATTTTTTGTCAAATTTCGTTCAAATATTTACTGTATTGAGAATAATAAATAATTAAATGTTCGAAAAATTTATTTAGAGGGAAGTTTAATAATTAATTGCTGCTCTATGTAAAGGAATACATTTTGCTATTGGACAGGGCATGCTTCTAATAAGTTGGTCTAATCAATAGTCCAAGGCTGGGTATGCAATGCCCTTTAGCCTTTTTGTCTTTGGGCATGGGACTTTTAAAAGACATGTGACACCAAACAGACGTCGCATAACAAAAGAAGTTAAACAAAACTGTATATTAGACAAAAACGCCACGGGTTGGTTCCTTGAGCAACTCGGGAATTAAAATCAGTCAAAAAGAAAACAAGAAATTCAGAGAATGCTGAGCACCATCAACCAGCATCCTTGACCTTATGCACTAGATGTCTAGGTCTTGTCACTGGACGACCACAGGGAGGAGGACTATCTTGAGGATCCACCAGTTGACTCAGTAGACACGTATTCAAGTTCTCAGTCCTCGACCAGGTTCTCACAGAAAGATGTAGGAATCTTTCAATTTATGGGAGATTTTAAGTTTCGTCTCATTACTCGTTTCGCACAACCAGAGCGCGCCGGATATCAGGCATAATATCCTATTACCTATCCTCCAAGATATTGCGGTTGGAGTTGCCATTTGTGCTTCAGGAGAATGCATCGTAGACAGCAGGGACCTGTGAAACTGCTTGTAAACAAGCAACTTGATACAAATATTAAGAGGGCGGCAGAGCATTCTTCGCGGTCATAAATCTCTGCTTCACGTTTCCGCTACTTGAGTCTTTTGTCAATTATTATCTCTAAAGCTTCTAATACGTTATATGAACTTCTGTTGTAGATTGGTAGATTATTCCGAGCGACTTGTACGGCATCATGTAACTGCTATAAATAAGTTTGTTGGAGACGCATACTACAAAGGGTACTAGGAAAGTTTTGCAAAACAGCTTTGTTTATTTAATTTTTTCAAAGTAATTTCCTCTACACTCAATACACCTCTCCATCCTCCGAAACAAATCTTTAAACCAGTTCTGCCAAGTTTCACTAGAGAGTAAAGCACACTCGTTGTCCCAAGCCCGCAGAAGGTCCTCATCACTGGAAAACCGTCTCCCTTTTAGCTTCATTTTCACATGCGGGAACAGTGCAAAGTCGTAGGGAGCAATATCTGGACTGTAGGGAGGGTGCTCGAGAAGTTTTAATCCTGTCGTGGTAAAATATTCGGTGCAGGCTTTAGCGCGGTGATCTGGAGCATTATCGTGATGGAGGAACCAGGTGTCCATTCTTGACTTTGGCCGCAGGTTTTTCATAGATCCATTGACTTTAGACAGGCACTGTTCAGTATACCACTTAGCTGTGACTGTCTTCTGTGTGTCCAAAACGATGCGTTTCACAATTCCACTCGATTGGAAAAATACAACTATCGTTTTCTTCTTTACAGATCGGGATTTTCTGACACCCGTGGGTGTGTCCTCATCATCGAAGACCCAAACTTTGTTTTGAGCTTTGGTCGGCACATCGTAATAGTACAGCCAAGTCTCGTCACCTGTTACGATGTTGTTCACATACCGAGATTGTCCCTTTTTAAACTTTTTCAGCATCTCTCGGCACCAAATCACACGTCGTGTCATCTGCTCTTAAGTCAGTCGATGCGATACCCAGAGAGAACAAAGTTTCTTCACGTGCAAATGATCATGCAGAATGGAACTAATTGCTGGTACGTTTAGGCCTAAAGTATCCTCTATCTGTTGGTAGGTCACTCGCTTGTCCTCGCCAAGCATTTTCTTTACAGTAGTAACGTTTTCCTCCGTAACTGACGTTCGTGGCCTTGCCGGTCTCTCAGCATCCTCCACAGTTAAATTTCCCCTTCGGAATTCTCTATACCACCTGAACAAAAATGGACAAAAAACACCTAGTGCAAGAGTCATTTCTTCGAAGCACTGGTCTAAGTTCATGCCACGTACGAAATTATAACGCAAAACTGCCCTTATCTCATTTCGTGATCACGATACCATTGCAAGCACTTTACACTCGATTTGAAAAATGCAGCTATCATTTTCTTCTTTACAAATCGGGATTTTCTGACAACTACGGGTGTGTCCTCATCATCAAAGGCCCAAACTTTGTTTTTAGCTTTGGTCGGTACATCTTAATAGTACAGCCAAGTCACGTCACCTGTCACGATGTTGTTCACATACCGAGATTGTCCCGTATTAAACTTTTTTAGCATCACCCGGCACCAAGCCACACGTCGTGTCATCTGCTCTTCAGTCAGTCGATGCGCCACCCAGAGAGAACAAAGTTTCTTCACGTGTAAATGATCATGCAGAATCGAACGAATTGCTGGTGCATTTAGGCCTGAAGTACCCTCTATCTGTTGGTAGGTCATTCGCCTGTCCTCGCCAAGCGTTTTTCTCACTGTAGTAACGTTTTCCTCCGTAACTGACGTTCGTGGCGTTCCCGGCCTTTCAGCATCCTCCACAGTTAAATTTCTCTTTCGGGATTCTCTATACCATCTGAATATCGTTGTGCCATGTGGACAAACATCACCTAGTGCAAGTCATTTCTTCGAAGCACTGGGCTATGTTTAAACCCCGCACGAAATTATAACGCAAAACTGCCCTTATCTCATTTCGTGACCATAATGCCATCGCAAGCTCTTTACACTTTCACTGCTAATGAATAACTGAGCCCATCGATATGGCGCGGCGGCTACTATGCACGTATGAACATGTCTCAACATGCAGCTTCCTACAATTCATTGTTGCGTCATATTACAAAATTTTTCTACTACCCTTTGTACTTCTTTAATATTGTATATTACAGCCATGTTCTATCAGCGATTGTGAACTTGATTATTCCATTTGTTTAAAAACTCTTAATAAAAAGTGTCCAACCGATTTATTATATATTCCCTTTACCGAATAACATAAATTTTTATGTCTAATATTTGTGAGCTTTAGAAATTTCTTAGTTAGTTATCAGGCGACAAAGTTGTCTTAACTAGTATAGTAGTGTATTCTAGCATATCTGAACAGGGCGTTGATAATCTTTAATAAAAGTATTATCATTGTAAAATCATATCCGGAATTTGTTTAAGTAGAAGTACATAATTCATTTAATTCGAATTGATCTTGCTTTAGTATTACTGTTTTATGTCATGGTTTTCAGTTAAGATTTTAAATATAATTTATAAATGATGTATCTACAAGATTTATATTACAATTTATGCTTTACTATCTATAGTATTATAGGTATTATTATGTTTCTACATATATTTATAAGTATAAATGGCTTAAAACTTCTTGACATTCTTATAAATTCTTATAAAAATGATTCTATGGCTATTCTAATATTCTTTTTTACAATATTGTCATGTTAAACTAAATTTATCAATATTTTCTCTTAAATTTCCCTCTCTTTCCGATACCCTAATTAACATTTTGTTTTATTAATGTTAGCGTTCATAAAATAACTTTATAATAATTTTTTTTAACTTTCTGTTAAGTCATTAATATTTTAAGAACAACTTAAATAGGAACAATCACATAGAGGGCGCCACTAATTAAATGTCAGTACCAAAAATTAACCCCCATCTTTAGTTAAAACAAATCAGTTTCAGTGCGATACGTGTAGTATTGTAGCTACAACGAACTGTCAAAGTTGTTGAAAAATGGAATTAAACCGAGAACATTTTCGCGAAATAATTTTTTATAATTTTCGATGACAATTATCTCAACAAGAATGCTTCGCCGAGTTAGTTTCTGTTTTCGGCAATGAAGCACCACATCAGTCAACAACAATCTCGTTGGTATGGAGAATCCAGGGGCAGGTTCACTAGAAACGGCAATCACTCAGGAAAACGTCGATGCTGTGCACAAGATCATCAACGAACATTGACATGTGACATTGCCAGATTGAAGCATTATTAGGGATTTCAAAGGCCTCCATTCAAATCATTTTGCTAAATTGTGTGTAAAGAAATTAGTTTTCTGTTGGATACCGCATCTGTTGTCCGAAGAACAGAAAGCAGCTGGGGTGAAATGGTGTCAAAAAACTCTAGATCGCTTCAACGCCGGAAACTCTAAAAACGTGTACAACATTGTCACTGGTGATGAATCTGGGATTTACTCATACAAGCCAGATAATAAACGCCAGTTTTCTGTTTGGGTGTTCCAAGGTGAAGAAAAGCCGACAAAAGTCATCCGTTCTCGAAGTGTCTCCAAAAAGATGGTCGCGAAATTAGTCTCGAAAGCAGGTCATGTAGCAACAACTCCTCTACAAGATCAAAGAACTATTACTGCCGATTGGTATACAACCATTTGTTTGCCGCAAGTCATTGCTGAACTTCGAAAAACCGACCTCGGACGACGAATCAGCCTCCACCAAGACAATGCAAGTTTGCACACAGCACCCAAGACAATTGAATTTTTAATGAAACAAAACGTCGAATTGTTGAACCATCCTCCGTACAGTCTGGACCTAAGGTCCTATGATTGCTCTACCTTTACGAAAATCAAGAACGGCCTGGTTGGTTAGAGATTCCAGTCGCCAGAAGGAGCAGTCGATTTTAACTGCACCAACAAACTTGTGGAACAACTGCTTCCAGAGTTGGTTCGAGCGCATGAAAAAGTCTATTAATCTCCGTGGAGAATGCTTCGAAAAACAATGAAGCTATCTACTGTTTTATTCCAGTTTTATATGCAAAACTTAAAAGACAACCCACGTATGCCCAAAAGTTATATTATTAATCCCATTGACAGATATAAGGTTCTATTTTCTGTCTCATGTTATGCATACATGATGATACATACCATATACAGTATGTTTTTGATTATATTTGAAACAAATTTTGAATAGTTCTATATGAGTAATGAAATTAATTCCTTTTATAACGAATTTTGACCTGCTTCTGTGTCATAGTTTCTGTATCTGTACTAGAGGGATTATGGATATATTTATTGTATTTCTTTGTATGTTTTTGCTGAAGGTTACGGGCGTTTGGTATAGAAATGTAAATTAGGTGTTTCTTTATGAGTTAGTGCAATGTCTAATCCATTGTGTGTTAGTGTGTGATTTACGAGAATTTTCCTGTTTATAATTTAATAAATTTTCTAAAAATGTTTGTGGTTCGTATTTGAATTTAGTTGGCTTCGTCTGACTTCACTTTGTTTAGAAATTTGAAAAAGCACCTTACTGGACTGTCTCTTTTGAAAATCAACAGAAATAATTTTTTTTCTGATGAAATAAAGTCGCTATAAGACAGGTGGCGCAAATACGTTGAAGTTCAGTGAAATTACCTTCAAAAATAAAATTATCAAAAATGTTGTAGGTCTTTTTCGCCGTTGTTTGGTAAATAACTTTACTAGTTTTTCCTCCTATATTCAAAACAATTATTGCAATTGTTACTTGGAACACAAAGCCTGATTATTGTGGTGTGTAACAGACGTGTCACACGAAAGTTTCGGGCGCCAATCCGCGGCTGCTCATTTAATGTGAATGCTAACAGTTAAAGATCTTAAGTCGCATTTTGAACGCGATTGAAAAAATAACTCATGGCTTGCTAATGCAACAATTCACGATAATGTTGTTGAGGGAAGCGAAGGTGTGGGTTGTTATTATTATAGAGCCTTACAATAAAAAGACGCAAATTATATCAACAATTCTTTATCAGGACTCATAAACAAACAGTAATTTTCAAACATGGCAATACTGCAATCGCATAACGGAATGGTAACACTTCTTATTCAAAATATGGAAAGGTAAATAAATTGTCACTAGATATATTTTTAAAGTGTGTTATGTTTACGTATGAAAGTATTGAAGTTCACTAGAATAAAAAATATCTTCTTTAATGTAAATATTTATTTATTTTATTTAAAGAGAATACTTTACATTTATTTTAAATATTAAATCGAGCGATTCATGCGTTGTATTTGAATTCTGTAAATTACTTTCGATTATGCATACATTAAAGTTTATAGATGCTCAATCCCCTCACCCGACTGTACAGAAAATATCTAGCAGGCAGCTGAATACATCTCACACTCGACGAAGAATACATTGCCACTGAGTTCACCGCAGTTGTGATACGATTTCTTAAGTCATTTAGATTTGTGCGAATCAGTGGTATGTAAACTGTAAAATCGTAAGATGTACCATTGGCCAAAAATCTTGTATTGTATAGTAGCAATCTTGCTTACAACTAACTCAGCTGTGCGGCGCTAGTGTGCTCTAGCGGTAGTATTCGAAACAACTCTTTCAAATCTAGTCGACAGAATTTAAATATAGCCCATAGTGCAGGAAGTGTCCAAATTTAAACTGTGTCCATCTTAATAAAAATATAATATTTATTTATTAGAATTTTACTTATTTTCACGTCTAATAAAATATTGTTAGGAGTTTCATAATTGAAATATTGACTGCGCCTTTATCAAAATGAAGTAATATTGGCAAAAGAATTTTTCGAGCTGGCAGAAATCTCAAACTGTATTAGGATCACGACGTATGTAGTAACTGCTGCTATTATCTGTAACAAATGAAATTAATAACAATCATAGGAACTTTATTGTCTAACATACTGGAACCTAATTGTGGGACAGTTAATGAAACAATAGATGCAATTAGAAAAAATAATTACATTAACACAAATATTTAATTCTATCGACTAATAAACAAAATCAGGTTAGCAAAATTATTAAAGAAATATAATTTATTAAATATTACGTCCATGGTAATAATTATATATAAATATATAATATATTACGATGGGGAATCAAATAAATTGATAATGAAATGAAATTAATGTCCTGCTCTAGCGTAGTAATTTGTATGGTCATAATTAACGATGGTATAGCAGGAAATAATTTTCAATAATTTCCCATAGCGAAGTGTATAATTATATGTTTATATATAATTATTAGCATCAAAACCTGATTGAGAGTAATATCTATTAGATCTGTTTCCATAATGTGATTTAAGACATATTAGGGGATTCGAAACTCTATTGCTTGACGGCCGTCTAGCAAACGACAGATACAGATTCGAGTCTTCCAGTTCCAGCGCAGAAATTTTTAATTTCTGTGACTTATGGCGTATTAAGAGACTTAAAACTGTACTGACTAGTGCCCTAATTGGTAAGGCAGCCACCTAGTAAATGGCAGATACAGATTCGACTTCTATTCCAGCTCATCTGTTGACCGAAAAACAGAAAGCAGCTAGGGCGAATTGGTGTCAAAAAACCCTAGATAGTTTCAACGCCGAAAACTCTGAAAACGTGTACAAGATTGTCAGTGGTGATGAATCTTGGATTTACTCATACGAGCCAGAAAATAAACGCCAGTCGTCTGTTTGGGTGTAAGGTAAAGAAAAGCCGTCAAAAGTAATCCGTTCTCGAAGTGTCTCGAAAAAGGTGATAGCAACATTTGTCTCGAAAGCAGTTCATGTAACATCAATTCCTCTACAAGATCAAAGAACTATTACTGTTGATTGGTATACAACTATTCGTTTGCCGCAAATCATCTCTGAGCTTTCAAAAAACCAACGACGAATTATCCTCTACCAAGACAATGCAAGTTGGCACACAGTACACAAGACAATTGAATTTTTAACGATTTCTTTACCTTTCCGAAAATCAAGAACGGACTGCGTGATCAAAGGTTCCAGTCTTCAGAGGTAGCAGTCGATGCCTTCAAAACAACTGCTTCCAGAGTTGATTTGAGCGCTTGCTAAAGTGCATTCATCTTGGTGGAGAATACTTCGAAAAGCAATGAAGTCTTTAAAAGCTATCTACTGTTTTATTCCAGTTTTATATGCAAAACAACCCACGTAAAACACTGTTTCACTTTCGTCTTTCGCCTCTCTCTTTTATTTTTTCCAACAAGTTTTATCCCCAAATCCTTTTCACTTGTCTGTTTTCATTTATCCTCACTAAACGGCCAATATTATCCAAATTTTTCTTTTCTAATATTTCTTTTATTAATTTCACTTCCAACTTATCTTTTGAATTCTTCCAATTTCTAGCATCGTCTTATGATATTTCATTGCGGCTGTTCATAATCTTTTTCCCTATTTTTCTGCGAGGACGCAGTTTCTCCTTGTATAAATACCAGAAGACATACTATTGTATATATTTTTTTGCAAATTCCTCGTGTGACAGGAATTTTGTTCTGTACTTTTTTAGAGGTATAGAACTTTGAAATGGAATAAAACAAATATGATTTTTTTAAATTGACATGAAATTTACTTTATTCGAAAGATAATCTTCTGGCATTATAATTTAAATATGACTTCTGACATACGACCGCCTCGGCTGGCTCGGACGTAGTCTAATCTGGAGGGCCAATTTTCGATAACTTTTTCCTACATTTGTGGCCGTATATCGGCAATAACGCGGCGAATGTTGTCCTCCAAGTGATCAATCGTTTCGGGCTTATCGGCGTAGACTAGCGACTTCACATATCCCCACAGAAAATAGTCAAGCGGCGTTAAATCGCACGATCTTGGAGGCCAATTCACGGGTCCGAAACGTGAAACTATGCGGTTACCAAACGTTTCCTTCAATAAATCAATTATGGCACGAGCTGTGTGACATGTTGCGCCGTCTTGTTGAAACCACAACTCCTGCACATCATGATTGTTCAATTGAAGAACGAAAAAGTCAGTAATCATGGCTCTATAGCGGTCACCATTGACTGTAACGTTCTGGCCAGCTTCGTTTTTAAAAAAGTACGGACCAATTATTCCACCAGCCCATAAAGCACACAAACAGTCATTTTTTCTGTATATAACGGTGTCTCAACATACACTTGAGGATTATCATCACTCCAAATACGGCAGTTTTGTTTATTGACGTATCCATTCAACCAAAAGTGAGCTTCATCGCTAAACAAAATTCAATTATGAAAATCGGGATCAACGGCAATCTTGTTTTGGGCCCATTCACCGAATCTACGCCTTGCTAGGTGATCGTGTGGCTTTAATTCTTGCACGAGTTGGATTTTGTAAGCACGCAAACCTAGATCTTTCCGCAAAATCTTCCATAAAGTGGATGGACACATATCCAATTCCTGTGCACGATGGCGGATAGACTGATTCGTGTCTTCCTCTACGCTACGCTCTACAGCAGCAATGACTTCTTCTGTACGCACTGTACGACGTCTCTCTGGATGCGTGTTATCATTTAGAGTATACGTGGTGCGAAAACGTTCCATAGTTAATCGAATTAATTGCTCTGATGGACGATTATGTTGACCGTAATATTGACGTAGTGCGCGATACGTATTTCGAACAGAACCATGATTTTCAAAATAAATTTGCACAATTTGCAAGCGTTGTTCAGGCGTCAGTCTATTCATGTTGAAATGACAAACCAAACTAAATATAAATCACTTAACAGCTGACAAAATGGCCGCCAGTTAAAAAAGTGTTGCCAACTTAAAGTTCTATACCTTTAAAAAAAACACCCATTACATATAAATCATTTCAAAGCTTGTTTTCTGTAATTTTCTAATACAATTATTTTGGTTTTGTACAACGAATTGATTCTTTTTTATAGGCAATTAAAATACTGACATTTTTTACGTTTTTAAAAATTTACGAACAATTAATTCCTTTTCACGTGCAAATTATTTAATTTTGTATTACTTACCCTTTGAAGAAGCGTCCAGTCTAAGGAAAAAAAACCGAAAGCTGTGAAAGAAAGCTTGTTATTGTAGAATTGTAGCGACACTAATTGTAGATGCCTGCTGTGTATATTTATTTCGTTCCTGCTGGCTAAATTATTCCAAATATCATGGATATATGTTACTGTCTTTTGCGCCTGCAATATACAAATAATCATTTTAAGTTTTAATATTATCAAGATATTATAACGCGTAGGCTTTTGCAACAGTCGTTTATTAGATTATCCGGTTTAGCAAGATATGTGTTAGAGAATAATCACAACTATCTATGAAAGCATATATATTTCAAAAAACAGAAACCATGTGTTAGACGCCGATGGAGGCCCGATCCCTCATGTCTGTTTCAGTTCATAGGAAAGTAATATACGACCGACGAAAAGGTTCGCATATGCAAGTAGGGGATCTACCTTGAGATAAGTTTTTAGTTTAAGACTATAGTCTATTTTTTAACTAGGAGGAGCGATTAGTGAAGTCAGGTTTACACTATAAAAGTCACTAGATATTTTTAGGCGGCAATTTAAATATTACATAATTGTAATTTATATTATTTAGTTATAAGTCAATACTGATTCATGATTAATATAAAATAATTTATAATGTTTAGTAAATAAGAAATAGTAAATACAAGCCCAATGGTTAATTAATGAAAAAATTAATTTTATTTACAGAAAAATCTGATTTTCAGGTTAACGTTTGTATACAAATAAGTTTTAGATCATTTATATATTTCAATATAATATAAACAAGAAAGTGCATATATTTGTAAAATTTACAAGCTTTCACATTATATATAACTATTTTTCCCAAAAGGGAAAATATTAACAGAAATATAAATATTCGTAGACTTAATTGTCATCATCATCCGAATCCTCAGATGAACTACTACTACCACCAAGAGAAATTATAAATGGATCTATGAGATTCTATTACCTGCTGTCTCAACAATTTTAGCAATGACAGTTGTCACTTTCATTGCAGGTTCCTTACTTAATATATTCTTGTACATATTTAATATGTGTTGCTTCTCAGCTATAGATAAATGGCTCACATCTAAACACATACGTTTCCTTGGGGGCGAATTATTAAACATTGTACTTATTTTAAAATAATTGATTTAACGGCGTGAAGATACAAAGCTGACAGAAGTACTACAACTAATTGACAAACAGCTGATACTTGAATGTCAAGTGTCTGATTTTGCGAGAATTTTTATGGTGTAACACGGGCAGTGCGTCAGCCAATCACGAGTTCAGATTTTTGCGCGAAAATTTCAAAACTGTCCTCCTAGTTTAAAAATAGACTATAGAATATAATTTAAATTGTGCGAAATGAATCTACAGTGTGCGTTTGGTTCTCAACAATGTAAGTCTGTTTTGGCGTGGTACTAGTTGTGTTACTGATTAATTATCGGCTGATGATGACAATTTACATGCCGAAATACGTATAAAGAATACGGAAATTACTGCGAAAGTGGGTTATATTAAATCTAATTGATTAATAACTTTTCTTGTAGAGAGAAATTATGGTTGCATGTTTTCACATATTAAAAAAGGTTTAAAGGCACAGGCTTTCAATTCGTGCTAATTGGAAGTGGAAGTTTATTGAATTTTCTTTTATTTTTCTCATTTTATTTTCATTCTAATCTGAATGTTACTTCATTATAAGTAAAGCTGGATAGTCGCATCTGAAGGACAGGAGTGGGGGGTATATGCAAAGGGTACTAGGAAAGTTTCGCAATATGACGCAACAATGAATCGTAGGAAGCTGTTTGTTGCTGCATGTTGAGACATGTTCATACGTGCACAGTAGCCGCCGCGCCATGTCGATGGGCTCAGTTATTCATTAGCAGTGAACGTGTAAAGTGCTTGCGATGGCGTCGTGGTCACGAAATGAAATAAGGGCAGTTTTGCGTTATAATTTCGTGCGGGGTTTAAACAAAGACCAGTGCTTCGAAGAAATGACTCTTGCGCTAGGTGATGTTTGTCTACATCACACAACGATATTCAGGTGGCATAGAGAATTCCAAAGGGGTAATTCAACGGTGGAGGATGCTGAGAGACCGGGAAGGTCACGAACGTCAGTTACGGAGAAAAACGTTACTACTGTGAGGAAAATGCTTGGTGGGGACGGGCGAGTGACCTACCAACAGATAGAAGGTACTTCAGGCCTAAATGCACCAGCAATTGGTTCGATTCTGCATGATCATTTGCTCGTGGAGAAACTTAGTTCTTTCTGGGTGCCGCATCGACTGACTGAAGAGCAAATGACACGACGTGTGACTTGGTGCCGGAAGATGCTAAAAAAGTTTCGTAAGGGACAATCTGGGTATATGAATAACATCGTGGCAGGTGACGAGGCGTGGCTGTACTATTACGATGTGCCAACCAAAGCTCAAAACAAAGTTTGGGTCTTTGATGATGAGGACGCACTCGTAGTTGTCAGAAAATCCCGATGTGTAAAGAAGAAAATGATAGCTGCATTTTTCAAATCGAGTGGAATTGTGGAACGCGTCGATAGAAGACAGTCACAGCTAAGTGGTATACTGAACAGTACCCGCCTAAAGTCATTGAATCTATGAAGAACATGCGGCCAAAGTCAAGAATGGACACCTAGTCCCTCCATCACGATAATGCTCCAGCTCACCGCGCCAAAGCCTGCACCAAATACTTGACCACGACAGGATTGAAACTTCTCAAGCACCCTCCCTACAGTCCAGATCTTTCTCCCTGCGACTTTGCACTGTTCTCGCATGTGAAAATGAAGCTAAAAGGGAGGAGGTTTTCCAGTGATGAGGACCTTCTGCGAGCTTGGGAAAACGAGTGTGCCTCACTCCCTAGTGAAACTTGGCAAAACTGGTTTAAAGATTTGTTTCGGAGGATGGAGAGGTGTATTGAGTGTAGAGGAAATTACATTGAAACAACTAAATAAACAAAGCTGTATCGCAAAACTTTTCTAGTACCCTTTATATGTCCGATCTGATAGTATACATTCACTCGTATCGATTGTGGTTATACGATGACGCGCCTCTGTTGGATAGACACCACTATCTAGTTATCTGTCTCATTAACTTACAACGAAATATTTCCCTTACCTCTTTTTCCACATTTAACCATGCGTGTATAACCAGTGATTGTCTAATTAGTATTTCTGCAGCCCATAAGTAAGCAAGAGTAATAAAAAGAATGTCTATCGTCACTTTATGTATTGCAAACGCTAACAGTGACATCGTATTATAATGAATTAGCATTACCAAGATTGTTACGTTAATGGCCGTGCTTCCTATGTTATTCACGCTTTCCAATGCATTGAATTTATAAGTTACTTTCGTAATGTCCTGGTGGACATTGCAATAATGTATTATCTTATTGACATAAGAAATTTTGCATTTGTTATTTTTAGAAGAAAGCTTTTGAATTTCCCTGTTCACTAAGTGATATAAATATTGAATGTGGATTAGAAAAATTCGTTGGACCGCATCATTTATTACAGAAAAGGTGACGCCACCTAAAAACACTACGTGGCTTTCGAAACCAATTTTCTTCATTGACGTGAAATATGAACCAGTCAAATGCCCCAGTATTTTCATTGCGAATAAAACGTAAAACGCCAGGATATGTAAATTGATGGCGTGGCACAAACGAAGCGGTTCTAGAGTGTTGTATATTCTACTTATATCTAAAATTAATTTTCTGTGCCATCTTCTCATTAACACATAGTATATAGGTCTAGTCAACGTTACAATAATATTACTAACGAAATAAATCATTTCGGAGAAGAATAAGATCTTCGTTTTGATCAGAAAATCGCCTTCGTAGAATTTGCAAGCCTCTGGTATGCAACAAATGTAAATCGCGTAACATGGAACTGCGAATATAAAATCGGTAACCTTCCATCTTGCGCTGTCGACGTTGAAGAAAGCGCAACCGAAGATTTTAGCTAATATTAATGTGCTCCGTACCTCTTCAAAGAAAGTTTTTCGCCTCTTCTTAAAGAGTATTTTGAAAAGTTTTGTCTCATACAGACCCATCTTGGTGCAATTATGTGTATTGTGTTCAGCGTTTTTGATTAAAATGGTAAATTTATGGACAATACATACAATCGCGATTAATTATTTTAATTGAAATATATCGTGTGTAAAGGGGATATTATTGCTAGAAGGGGTTGATAAGTCTATGTCTAAATCCACACTTTTAATTGTCGATAGCGATGTCAACAAACCCATTTTATTTATTTTATTTGTCACACGTAGTATGTTTTTATATTACAGAACATAGATTGCGTGTTGTACAATTTATTTAGAAAAATATCAATTTAAGAATTACAAGGTGTGATCATTTAATTCTTTTAATGTACTTTAACACTATGCGTGGACAATTGTATATTAGAGATTACTATAGTCTTTAAAGTATTACCATAATAATAATTTTTTTTTTTGAGTGAGTAAAATATCTAACGCACTTAGAGAGACCAAGTGGATACCATGCTCATTATGTTATGAGTGAAAATTTTGGTGTACATGCTGTAAATGTAATACCCTGTTAAATTTTCAAATCATTTACAGACCCTTCTGTGTTTCTTACAGGCATAATTTGTATCTGATTTAATTTTTGTTGTTATGTCATATATCTTAATATATTTATATATTAACTTAAGCCATTCATTCGTCGTCTTTGTGATATCACTAGCGCCCTTTCGATATTAATATCTTAAGTCTAGTAATTATGCAAGTAATGTAATGGTGGTTCGTTTCTTCTATACTATTTTCCTTATTGTGTGACATTTCGATGATTTTAATGGTGTAGACTTTAGCATTAATAGTTTCGAATATATTCATTCCGATTTTTATAATTAACTATCTTTTAAAGAAGAGCGAGTCTGTACAGGCTATTTTGTCACATTCATGTGACCGGACATACGTAATTGACGTTTTTTTTGCCTTGTGTGAAACTTCGAGAACATTTCAAAGATTATTTCTAAGCGAGTTCGTCATCGTCATCGTCACCATTTTATTTTGCCACATTTGTTACATAGAAAATATACTTTAGCGACCCTGCACGATCATTGAGGTAGGAATATTAATGATTGTTTATTATTTGCTATAGTTTTCCACTGGAATTTTTGCGTTTTTTCTCAACCTCTGCATAGAAACAATTTCAGTACTATGTTAAGAAGGAGCTGGTTCCTGGAGCTGTTTTTGTATGTCTGGATCACGAAGTAATTGAACATTCTCCTGCATCTATTGAGACATGGTAATCCCTTAAACGCGTCATGAACATCACAGGCTAACAGTAACTCGAACATCTCGAAAGTCATCGATCAGTGCCCATGAATAATGAATAATTATTTGTTTTTTTATTAGTAATTTAGTAGTTGTGAGTTCACAATTAGTTAAATAATAGTTAAAGTAATCAAACTTTAATTGGCATATTATTTTATCGATCAGTGGAGATCATTAATACTGGAAGTAGAATGTCTTGTATTGATCATGTTTAATATATAGAAATACAGTTAATAGCGAAGAAATTAATGTAATTTTAGTAAGGCATAGAATCCATTGTAAAATTTATGTAAATTGCACGAGAAATGTGTTTCGTGCGTTTAGAGCAATTTATGGTCCACGTAATCGACCTACCGAACGCACAATTGTCTATACCAAAATAATTCGAAACGTAATTTTCATTATTCAATAATACGCGACGAAATAGACCACATCCAGCGCGTTGTGAAGAAAATATAGCGATGGTACCTGAGAGTGTACGCGATAACCGCGAAGAATCGATTCGGCGTAGATCTTAACAACCTGGCTTGTCGTATGCTACAACTTATTTTACGCAAAGATCTTGGTTTAAAAGCATACAAAATTTAACTCGTTCCAGAATTGAAAGCGACCGATCTTTCGATCGTCTTCGATCGTCACCGTTTCAGTCTTTGGGCTCTTGAAAAGCTTGAAGAATATCCACTGTTTTCGACCAAAATTTAGTTCAGTGATGAAGCCCATTTCTGTCTTAATGGCTATGTCAATAAACTCATTTGCCGTATTTGGAGTGAAGAGCAACCCGAAGAGGTTCTAAAGCTGCCATTACTTTCAGATAAAACCACGGTTTGGAGTCGTTCATGGATAAGTGGAATCATCGGTCCATATTCTTCAAAAATGAAGGCAGTCGCAATGTAACTGTGAATGGCGCCCGTTATCGCCTCATTATAACGGATTATTTGCTGCCTGAAATTGAAACCCGTGATCTCGACGACATTTGATTCCAACAAGACGGCACTATTTGCCACACAGCCCGTGAAAGCATGGCTTCATTACGAGCACAATTTGCTGAACATTTAATTTCACGTAATGGACCTGTGCAATGCTGCCTATATCGTGTGATATCACGCCTTTAGACTTTTTCCTTTGGGGCTACGTAAAGTCTGAAGTCTATATGGATAAGCCAGCTTCGATTAAGCAATTGGAAGCCAACACTACTCGCGTTATTTGCTAAATACCATTTAAAATACTCGAACGCGTCATCGAAAATTGGAACTTCAGAGAGGACCATGTTAGGCGCAGTTACGGCCAATATTATTATAATTATTTTTAAAAAATAAATGTCAAGAATGGTTCTTTTGTGTGATCATAAAGAATACTCGATAAATTTGGAGTTTTTATTTTTTTTATTTTTGAAAAAGTATCTCCAAATGAATCACCCCTTAGAATTATTCAATTGATTATTTGTTAATTATTAGATTAATATTTCTGACACTTTATATACTTGGACTGCTTATTTAGTCGATTTTATGCCAATAAATGAACAGATATTCAAAATTAATTTTGTGTTTTTTTCCATGATCCCCTTTAGTGTTTTATTTTGTGTTACCCCAAATTTTGCCATTCGCACGTATTTGAAAATTAATGTGGTTCAGCATTAGCAAGCATACTTCTAGGGATTAATGGTGTGGCGCCCCCTAAGAACTGATTATACAGGAACCCCCTACTCTCCAAATTAACTGTAAGTAAAGAAAATCTATCGTGGATAATGCGCATGGATTTACCAATTAATTGTAGGGATTAGATTTGTATAAAATACTTGGTACTTACTGGTTAAAACTAAAAATTGTTATTCATACCTCATCTTTGATATTAGAGAACATGTATATTATATGCCATATATTTCCATAAACATACATTAAGAGAATGCATATCCATACTATCATAAAAATGTCATCAAATTGAGACTTCAATAGGGCAATTCTTAAACTGGAGGCTAGCATATAAGTAGAAGTCAGGCCCATTGTACTGAATACCATAATCGTTAGTATCAAAGGCACTGTGAAAAATCTACTTAAACACACTGAATTTGCATGTACGTCTGCATAAAGATCCTTGTCCAGCAAAACTTGATTGGTAATCCTTATTCCAGATGTATTAGATTCTAGTTTAGATCGAGTACTTATAATTTGCAACCCACGGTTTATGTACGTCACTTGATTGTGAATATTTTCGAATACAAGTCCAATAATTAACATATAAATTGAAACGTATAGCAGTGTCAGAGTTTGCATGAGGATTAAAATAGGCGTGAAATCCATTTTGGTAAATATCCAAACGGCAGTCTTCATTACGAAGAAGCAAATGCTTGTTAATATGACTTTCCATATTGTTTTGGTATTTTTTAAATGTTCCTGAAAGTATTTCTCAACCTTTGAATTGATTATATCAGTTTTTATTATCAACTTTTTGAACGTATTTCTTCTGCATAGAAAGTAGATATGTTGCAGCACTGTGGAGGTGAAAAATAGGACGAAGAAAAATGCGTCACACCATTCTGATATGGAGTTTCGATTAGAGTAGTTTATGCTGCGGTATTCTTTGAAAAAAACATAATTCGATCCAATGTATAGAATCAGTGCCGGGAAACAATAAAGGAAGTTCTTCAATTGGTCGTATTTATTTTCGATTTTGTCGAACACAAAATATACCACGCCAAAAAGCCTCCCCAATTGCAGTACATATTTTTCACTCTGCAAAAATATTTTTGGTACTTTCTCGGTGTACTGCAACATGGTGTCCGACTGTTACGGCAGATACACGAGTTCATGTAAATGTAAAGTTTTAATTCTGTCGATGTATGCTCATGTATTTTTTTATTGAAATCGATTCGACCTACTTCTTCCCAATATTTTATATAGTTAAGTGTCCCGTGGGTTTGTAATCGGTATTACTGTGAATTGTTAAGCGTATTAATATACTAATTGCATGATTACGCAACTTTTTACAGAGTTTGACTCGCATTCGCCCCTTTACGGAAGAAAAAAATCACATTTTTCGTCTTTCATTTTCAACTTTTTATAAAACAAAACAAAGTTGGAACTGCCAGACGTCGTTTTGGCGTAGCATCAGTATTGCCAACAAATTGGTAAGGTATTGTAAATATACTTCAGAATTATAGTAAACAAAAACATAAATTGAATATTTTATATAAGGTGATTAGTACATCTGAATAGTCGTACTTGTTTGACAGGTGCAAGCCGTCGTGTAGCAAGAGAGGTCGCCAGTCTGTATAGCCGGTACGATATTTGTTGATTGAAAATTGGTATTTTCGAAAAGTTATTGTAATTAGCCAATGCTCGCGTGCTATCATTTTCGAGTGTTCTAAAAGCGATTTTGATGTCAAAATTCATCAACTAACATATTGGCTTAATCTTGAGACAATAAAGAACACGAAAAAACATGTGAAAATGTTAACTTTTGACTGTGTATATTAATTGTCTTTAAAGTTTGAATGATTTCGTTACAAAAAGTACTCAGTTTGTATTCTGCTAGTGAAGAACTACTATTTTACGAACTACAAACTCTAAATTCGAAACTTCTGATTTTGACGAAAATCTCAATTTTTTCATAAGGGTATACTTGCAAAAACTGGTATTTTCTAAAAGGTATTTTACATTAACCAATGCTCGCGTGCTATCATTTTCTAGTGTCCTAAAAGCGATTTTGATGTCAAAATTCATCTAACTCTGTTGGCTTAATAAAGAATAAAGAACAGGAAAAAAACATGTGAAAATGTGAACTTTTCACTGTGTATATTGATTGTCTTTAAAGTTTGAATGATTCCGTTACAAAATGTACTGAGTTTGTATTCTGCTAGTGAAAAACTATTGTTTTACGTATTACAAATGTTAAATTCGAAACTTTTTATTTGGACGAAAACCTCAATTTTTCGAAAGGGATATATACTCTCAAAAATTGGTATTTTTGAAAAGTTATTGTACATTAACTAATGCTTGCGTGCCATCATCTTTGAGTGTCCTTTAAGCGATTTTGCTGTCAAAATGCATCTAACTCTGTTGGTTTAATCTTGAGAGAATAAAGAAGACGAAAAAACATGTCAAAATGTGAACTTTTCACTGTGTATATTGATCATCTTTAGAGTTTGAATAATTTAGCTACTAAAGGTAGTGAGTTTGTATTTTGCTAATTCAGAACAATGGTTTTTCCCACTACGAAGACCTAAATACGAATTTTTTTAATTTTGACGAAAACCTTAATTTTTCAAAAGGGATATCCTAAAATTTGTTTTACATTGATTGTCTTTAAAGTTTGAATGATTTCGTTACACAAAGTACTCAGTTCTCCTTCTGCTAGTTCGGAACAACTATTTTCTGCGTTTCCAGCGATTTTCTGCGCTGGAGGAAGTTGAGCTCTATTGGATTAATCGAATTTTTCAATGTAATAATAAAGGGTGTTTCAAATTTCAAATTTTTTTTTAAAGAATAAATAAAACACATAATTTGCATTCACTTTCAAAAACTTTTTATTGGTAATTGAAGTATCAGTTATGACATTTATATGTGAAAAATAATATCTGCCAAATGGCCTGCTCTTGCAGCTCTGACCAGAATGCACACCAAAGAGTAACTCGTTTAGGATGCATACGTTTCTCATGAATAATTTGTGGATTTTCTTCACCCCAGATACGGTAAGTTTGCTTATTAACATACCCACCAAGTTCAAAATGTGACTCATTGGAAAACATTATTTTTTGAGAAAAATCAGCTGGTTGTTCATTGATGAAATTGACAAATGAATGACGTTTTAAATGATCTAATGGCTTCAGTTCCTGTATTATTTGAACCTTACATGCCTTCAGAGCTGAATCCTTGTGTAAAATACGCCGTGTTGTTGATCCACTAAGTTCAAGTAGTTGTGAACGTCGTCTAATGGACATTTCAGGATCTTCAGCAACACTTTCACGAACCAAATCAATTTTTTCTTGTGAACGACCACTACGACTGCATTTTTCACTTTCTTGATCTTCCACGGTACCGGTCTCTTGAAATTTTTTAATAATTCGACCAATAGTGCTTTCAGATGGACAATTATGTAAACCATAAAATTCACGTAATTTTCTAAAAACTCTTTTCACAGAACGCTGATTTTCATAATATAATTTAACAATTTGAACGCGTTATTGTACCGTGTACGAAGCCATTTTTATAAATTCGTACATCACACTTTTTAGATGGGCACATACCCAGACAAATTCAGTGCGCCATCTATATTTTATTTATTCTTAAAATAACCGCGCAATTTGAAACACCCTTTAGATTGCGTTTTAAAATTTGAAATACTGAATCTTAAGAGAATAAAAAATCATATCTAAATGTGAACTTTGCATTGTGTAAATGGATTATCTTTAAAGCCAGTTAGGCTGATTACTATTATTATTTTTCCTCTATCTGCATAGTAAATTTAAAATCAAATTATGAAAAAATTCTTTACACTAACCCAACGAAAACGTGGAGGATTTGAACTTCTTGGTACTATTGTACTAAAATCATATAATATTATAATTTAGTTATTATCTATATTAAGGTTTTTTTTATTTCACAAGTTTATGTATATATTTTGTATTTCTTTTTGTGCCTGTTACTTTAATTATTTTTACTCTCAGTCACATCATATACGAAGTTATTGAGCATTAAACGTAAAACAAGCTCATGACTCGATTAATTCGTTCCTTGTTTTAAAATAGACTAAAAAAATGTTTTTCATCAATGCAAAATATTATTCCAAATTCCCTCGGTTAAAAGTAATTCAAGTTAAACTCTTAGTTTTGAACATCAATCACAAATTAATTAATCTAAGTAAGTATAAATATGTATTGTTGGAATCACCAATGTTTGCCGGTGTGTCAATAACGCTGCAAAATACGTACATATACCGGAATTTGTCTAATTCATCGGTAGTCGCAAGAAGTTACGCGCTACGTCTGGTCAAGAAATCGTGAAAAAATAGAAACAGACGTATGCAGAGTATGTGTATTATGCACACATTGGTCACGTATAATACAGATAAAATAGACTTTTGACTTATAAAGTTTGTCTTTTCTATGGTTCCGATATTGTTGTATTTCTTGTATTTTACCGCTGTTATTTGTTACTGTTCTAACAGCTAATTTATCATGTTTATTTCATCGTCCTTGTAAGTTTACACTTAGGTAACCTACGTAGGCAGCTTTCACATTTGTTATTTACAGGTTTACAGGTTATGTATATAGTACATTATCGCATCGGATATCAATATAAATATAGTATTTAATTTGACATCCTCACTTCCTGTCGACATCTTATTTCATGTGACAGTGATCACGCGATCGGAAAACATTCCTGATTTCAACTTATTAAAAATATCCCGGGCTGAATTTTAAATGATTGAAATTTAATTCAGCGACATCTATCGTGAAATGAGAATTTCATTAACAACTAATCGTTTACAGATTTCCCATAGAAGGTGGATTTCTACACCAGCGAAATGCAATGGGTTTAAAACCAATATTAATGTCAAAACAGAAAAGTAGTTTGGCTCGTAATTGTAAGATAACGCTATTCACCCGTGTGTCCTAAATTTATATTACCTGTTGATGTAAGTTAATGGAAATGATAAAATTATAAAATTTGTAGTCTCTGTTTTAGGGTACCAATAATTTATAAAAAAATACGTTTTTCAGAATTGCTCTGGAATATTGTGTGCGTAATTGAAAATATAACTAATTTATGTTGCAGGTGATTTTGATGGAGCCTGTGGTTGATTAACTTGATCACTAAGGTTGCTATATAACCCCTTTCCACATTAATTTTCGTAATTCTGTATACGTATTTCGACAACTAAGTTGTCATCATCAGCAGATAATTAAACAGTGTCGCACCTGGAGAACCACGGTAATAAATACCCGTACCCGGAAAGGGGTTATATAGCAATCTTAATGATCAAGTTAATTTATGTTGGTTTATTGATTTTATGTGATCTCCTAATATTCCGTGGACCATTCATCGGCAGTGTATTCTTGGACGACTAATGTAAACCCGCCTCGAGGACAAAGTAAAAGACTTTGTCTCGGTATCATGTATTCCAATTTTTTAAAGTTCAATCTAAGCTTTATTAAAAAAATACGTTTTTGGAAAAACATTAATTTAATAATAATTGATCGTAAAACGTGAACAATAGCATTTTTTAGGTTGGACCATTTTAATGTTAAGCTTTGCAATAATATAATTACGTACAGTTAAAAAACTTCATTGTCGATTTGTGTTTTCAATTCTTAAAAAAAGTGTGATATGTGATGTATCATTTTAAATAATAATAATAATAATAAATCACAAAGCCTGTATTTATTTATAGTTTTATGATGTAGTGTAGCACCTCAGTATCAACCGCTTACATCTGAGTTCAAACTCATAGATATGAGTGTTGAGTGAAAGTTTTCCGACATTAAACTGGGCAAGTTAGAGTGAAATCTACGCCGTAATAATAAAGTTCTTTGTTTCCTAATAGATGTATGTACACATCCAGTTAAAGGATATATTAACAACATTATTATTTTTTATATATACGTAAGATATAAATAATAACAAGCAGAAGAGAACTTACACACGTTACTTTCATATTTATTTCATATTTATTTTAAAAGTTCGCTTGTATTTTTAGTCACATGACTAATAATTAATCAGTGCTTTTGCTACTATATTCGATTTAGAACGTGGAACTGAGAAATTAGCTGAAGATTTAGTTACATAACTTGGTACCAAACATATTTCCCTGCAGGTAAAAATGAGGAATCAATTCTAATTGTTAAAACTCCAGATTGGAACTAAAGGTGCTTCTTCGATCAACCATCGACTGCATGTTATGCTCCCTCACAATTTACATATCGCGGCGGATGTAGTGCGTCAGTTCTGAAGGATAAATACTTCAAAAATTTCTTTTGAACTTTCTCCAAATCAAGTTGATAAATATACAGTGTGGATAGCACTTGTGGAATAAAATTATTTTTATAAATCATTCAAACTTTGAAAACATACAATATACACAGTGAAAAGTTCTCATTTCACATGTTTTTTATTCTCTCAAGATTAAACTATCAGAGCTAGATGAATTTTGACGTTAAAATCGTTTTTTGGGTATTTGAAAATGATACCACGCGAGCATTTGTTAATGTACAATAACTTTTCGAAGATATCAATCACTTCATCGGTTTTCTTCACATGATATCCCACGCGTGTTCGATTGGCGAAAGGTTGATAGATCTGCCATGGCAAGATGAGCCTCTTCTATTCAAGATTTACTCCCATGTGCTAAAGTACCCCATACCGTAACTCCTACGTCTCAGTATACACGTCCTTCAATCCACGTTTTTATTCCAATCGAAGATGTAATTGCATTCCTCTCTTTTCTGTATTCTGATTTCACTCCATCAAATATATCCATACTCCATACTCTTGGGCAGTTTTTTTTCACTTTCTCTTGCCACAATTTCTTAGATCTTCCTCTTCTATTAGCTCCCTGAACTTGCGCTTCATAAATTCTCTTCGTTAGCCTTTTGCGAGTATACTCCTTTTGAAAAATTGAGGTTTTCGTTAAAATAAAAAATTTCGTATTTAGCCTTCGTAGTAAAGGTAAAACAGTAGTTTTGGACTATTAAAATACAAACTGACTACCTTTTGTAGCGAATTTTTTAAAACTTTAAGACAATTAATATACCTAGTGAAAAATTAACGTTTTAACATGGTTTTTCAGTTTTTTTATTCTCTTAAGATTGAGCCATCAGAGCTAGCTCAATTTTGACTTCCAATTTGTTTTTTGGGCACTCGAAAATGATAGCACGCAAGCATTAGTTAATGTACAATAACTTTTCGAAAATACCATTTTTTGCGATTATACCTCTTTTGAAAAATTGAGGTTATCGTTAATATAAAAAATTTCGAATTTAGCCTTCGTAATACGCCAAAGGGTAGTTTTGAACTAGCAAGAATACAAACTCACTACATTTTGTGGCGAAATTATTTAAACTTTAAAAACAGTCAATATACACAGTGAAAAGGTCACATTTTGACATGTTATACAGATTTTTTATTCTCTCAAGATTACGTTAACAGAGCTAGCCGAATTTTGACATCAAAATCATCTTTTGGACATTGGAAAATAATAGCACGACAGCACCGGCTAATGTACAATCACTTTTCGAAAATACCAATTTTTACGAGTATATTCCTTCTGAAAAATTGGGGTTTTCGTCAGAACAAAAAGTTTCGAATTTAGCCTTCGTAGTAAGCAAGAGAGTAATTATGAACTAGCAGAAGAAAATTCACTACATTTTCTAACGAAATTATTCAAACTTGAAAGACATTCAATATACACAGTAAAAAGTTAATATTTTGATGTTTTTTAAGTCTGTGTAGATTAGATCAATAAGGTTGATATATAACCCCTTTCCACATTAACTTTGTAAATTCTGTATACGCATTTCGACAACCAAGTTGTCATCATCAGCAGATAATTTCAAAGTGTCGCACCTGGCAAAACACGGCGAAAAACAACCGCACGAAAATCAAACTCCGTACGCGATCCACACCGTTCAAAACCAAGATGTACACTGTTTTGCCAGGTGCGACACTTTGAAATTATCTGCTGATGATGACAACTTGGTTGTCGAAATGCGTATACAGAATTTACAAAGTTAATGTGGAAAGGGGTTATATATCAACCTTATTGATCAAGTCAATCAACCACAGGCTCCATCAAATTCAACTGTGTAGATTAAGTCAACAGAGCTAGCCGAATTTTGACATCAAAGTGTTTTCTTAATAATTGTCAGGAAAACATATATTATCATTTGTGGTGATTTAAGAATCTATTATAAGTAAAGTTAGTGTTTATCTCCGCGAAGTACGTGCGTTGTAGGTAGTCAATGCGGACGTTTGGGCAAACTTTCATACCAGTGACCTGCTTGGAAAGATTGTAAGGGTTCATTTTTTCGCACAGAACATATTTCTGTATTTCGTGTGTTTTTAAAACCCTGCCGCTTTATAATGTAGGTACGCCTATGGACATAGATAAGTGTGGTGTCGAAATATATTTGGCTATCGTATTCATTTAAAATTTGTTTTTAAAATCGTTTGAAATAAAATATTCATTTATGTCCTTCGTTTGAATATGTTTATGCGTGCGGTTGTCGAAGACCTTGAAAATTGTTTGTGAGTTTCGAGTTTTTGGAACAACAGGTGTTCATACTGGCGAATGCAAAACACCCCTTGAATACGTATATTTAGCGATTTTTTTGGAAGAGCCCGTTAACACCTTCAGGTATGTGTCTGCACAATTAAGTAATTATACGTACAGTCCCTTACTGGTAACTGTTCTTCTAGGGCTTCTATTACTGGCGGAAAGATCGTTTTCAAACGTTGCTGGGTGTTGTCGTATCTAATAATGTAGCGTAAGCGGGGATAATTACTTTCATAAGTTTCTTGTCACATAGTACTCTGAAAGTTGTATTTGTTGTGTTGTATGTAATGTAAGCACTCTAGGTCGCGAAGTATTGTTTATGATCATGCCTTGACTTTAGATTCCTTTCAGTTATCTATAAAATCACCCACTATACTAAGGAGAAAATAAGAAAAATTTAATCGTGCTTTAACATTATTTATTATATTTCCTTAACACGTGGTTTATAGAACAGTTACATAATGCCACGACTACGTACGTGTGTAATTTGATGTGGTGGCGTTTGCAAAGTTGATGATTTTATTATTATTGGATATTTCGAATTGTATTAAGATAACGACGTATGTTGCTACGGCTGAGATGATCTGAAAAAAATACAGGATTTTATGCAATTTTTAAAATACTTTTCGACATATCATACCTTTTGCAGTAAAGTCCAGTCTAGAGGAAAGAATCCATATGCAGTGAAAGTTAGCTTGCTGTTGTACAACTGCAACGCTATAAGTTGTAAGTGTTTGGCGTGGCAATCGATCTGATCTTTGCTAGCTAAGCTGTTCCAGATATCGTGGATATATGTTACAGTTTTCTGCGCCTGAAAAGAAAGAAATTTGTATTTTGCATGCAATTAAAAGGATTGTACAAAATGTATAGATGTTTCGAATAATCGAAGAATTTCTGTGGAGTTCGATTTTTCAGCTCTTTTAAAATTAAATAGGCATGCAGATTTCAATACTGTAACTAGTTTTCTTCTATCGCGGCGAATTTTTTTTCTACAGCTTATGCTAATGTGACCACTCTGTGGACAGTATGAACGATTCCACCAAGATTTGAAGATAATGGAGGCATCGTTTTGTTTGGAGAATACGTCACCATCATCTACCCGTTATTGTAGGCCAATCTGACTTCAGTACGCAAAAGGGACTTTCGTTCTTTCTAAACAAGAAGAGACTTATTTCTAAAACAAAATTGATAATTCTCGACCTTCCGTATTAAAATTAAATAACCGCAAAGCTAGAGTGAAACATTGCGTACAACTGATTATTGATAAAGGGAAGGTTTCTAGCTCTCTTAGTTAAACAGCCACCGTGAGATGTTACACTTGTAATCTAACTCCGAAAGAAATGAATAATATAGCGCAAACCAGTTGAGGAGGGTAGATACGAATTTGGTTTATCACCACTTCATACACATATCTGATTTTTTGTCTATTAAGAAATATCATATTAGATCGTCAGAAGATAAGTCTCTTCTTGCACAGAGAAAGAAGTCTATTCAATCTTAATTTAGAAGAAAGCTTTAAATTGGGAGAGATTCAACAGTTGCTTTTTTTTAAGGAGAGGATGAAAAAGTTTGTTTATGCAGACTAACTTAAAATCAGAGAATAACTTGGTGCTTGAATTATGGATGTCGCAGAAACTTTTTGTGTTGATCTCTAGACCTATCTCAACCCTATTCAACTGATTGTCATCTGGTTATAACATAAATAAGGAGAGGTTTAGGGACTTCACGTTTGATACAGCTAGACAAGTCGTACCAAAATATCCGTGGTATTATCTTCCAGTTTCAGTACGTAGGGTATTTAGTTATGGATTTGAAATTGTTGGTCATGGGTTACTATCGATAGACGAATTATCTGAAGAGACTGCAGAGTTCACAAATAAAAATATAAAATTGTATAGGCCCGATGACATTCGAAAAATGACACGCATCCTTACTAACGCTGACCTTTTGCACACACTTCTTAATTCCGATCTCTTTATTACAGGGTTAAGAAAATTTACTATTTAGAAGAAGTATGTGCTGTGTCAAAGGCAGTTTTAGATTTGTTAGAATAATTTTATTTTGTGCAAATGCTTTAGTTTTAGCGTAGTAAGTCCATTTTTTTATTACTATCAATTTAATGTATCTATAGGTAATTTTGATGGGGCCTGTGGTTAATTAATTTAATCACCGAAGGTTGATATATAACCCCTTTCCACATTAATTTTCGTATTCTGTATACGTATTTCAACAAGTAAGTTGCCATCATCAGCAGATAAAAAAACAGCGTCGCACATGGAAAACTACGGCAAAATACCCGTACGAAACAAATTCCGCACACGATATGTACCGTTGAAAGCTAAAACGCACAGTATCTACAATGTGAAAGCCAAAATGCACATTATCTATTGTGTGCGTTTTGGCTTTCAACGGTACAGATCGTGTGCGGAATTTGTTTCGTACGGGTATTTTGCTGGGTTTTCCAGGTGTCGTAGTTGTCCAGGTGCTGCGACACTGTTTAATTATCTGCTGATGATGACAATTTAGATGTCGAAATACGTATACAGAATACGAAAATTAATGTGGAAAAGGGGTTATATGTATATCAACCTTCAGTGATTAATGTTCCTATAAATAAATAAAATGTATATACAAGTTGGTAGAAAAGTTTTGAAAGCGAAAATGAAACAATGTGAATTTTTAAATGAAATTAGTTTTCTTATTCAATGTAATCTCCCTCAACTTCAATACATTTATTCCAATGATCCTCCAATAATTTTATACTATCTCTGTTATGATTTTCTGGAAGCTCTGCAAAATATTGTTCCACGGCTGAAATAGCTTCTTCATTCGATGAAAAACTCTTTCCACGAACGAATTGTTTCCAGTTTTTGAAGAGGTAGTAATCACTCGGAGCCAAATCTGGTGAATACGGTGGTTGTTCAAGCAATTCGTACTTTAATTCGTTCAATTTAGCCATCGCCAAAACACTTTTGTGTGAAGGCACATTGTCTTGATGAAAAATTATTTTTTTTTTCGCTAAACCAGGTCTTTTTTCACGAATTTTTGCATCCAGTTGATCTAAAAGGTTACAATAATACTCTGAGTTAATTGTTTTACCTTTTTCTAGATAATCAATCAATAAAATTCCTTTTGCATCCCAAAACACTGATGCCATAACCTTTTTTGCCGATCGTCCTGACTTCACCTCTTTTGGAGTTGAACAACCAACCGTAGTCCACTGTAATCGTTCTTGTTTCAATTTAGGATCATGGTGGTAGATCTACATAAGTCTCATCCATAGTTATAAAACAACGCAAGAAATCGGTTTTATTCCGCTTGAAACGCACCAAGTTACGCTGAGAAATTTGTTTTCGATCCAGTTTTTGTTGAATTGCTAACGAATGCGGCACTAACTTTTCAAACAGCTTTTTCATGTGTAATTCTTCGTGTAAAATATGGAGTACTCGTTCGTCTGAGATGCCTATGGTATTAGCAATTTCACGCTTAGTCAAATTCGGATCTTCACTAACCATATTATGTACTTGCTCAATGATTTCTGCTGTTGTTGCAGTTTTTTGTCGCCTACTACGTGGTTCATCTTCAACGTTTGTACGACCACGTTTAAACTCTAAAACCCATCGATGTACTGTTGGAAATGAAGGAGCACATTCCTTTAACACGTTCATCATTTTTGTATGAATCTCTGTTGCTATTAACCTTCTAAAACAAAGAATTTTATCACAGCGCGATATTCAGTTTTTTCCATTGTTAAAAAATACACCGACACGTCTAATTCAAATGGATTGCTAACAATGAATGAATTGACAGATCGAGATAAAATTTTTAGTGTGTTCATATGACACATGAAATATTAAAATGGCGTATGAATTTTGATTCCTCTACTGCTTAATATGTGTCGCTTTCAAAACTTTTCTACCAACCTGTACTTAACCTACATATATATTGTGTTTTATATTATTATTTACAGTCATGTTCGTTAAAATAGCAGTGATGCGTAAGAGTATCAAAACTGATTTGGTACGTAAGTAGTGCCAGTGAAATGCATAGTATACATTTTCAAATGTATAAATCTTGTCTTATGTAGGGAAACAACCGGATATTCGGGGAACTCCCCAGTTATATCGAACTATATGAAAGTTGCAGGTGTTCGTCAAAATAGCAGTATTCCGTAGTTTACATTGAAAACTCGTGCTATGTAGACGGTATACACAATTTGGATCAATACATAGTCTTAACTTATATCAACACTTTAATATATTCATTTTGACCGGTAAATGTAAACTGTTTCCTACACTGCAATGGGTCGAGCTAAACATTGTACCCAAGAAAAGAGAACACTTATTTTAAACTTCATTCAAAGAGGAAAAACATACAAATTTATACAAGAAGCGCTCGGATGCTCAGCTAAGATGATATTAAATGCGAAAAAATGGAAAAAACATAAAGAAAATCGTGGCGGTAAAAGAAAAACTACTATTAGAGAAGACAGAAGCATCCTCAAGTTAACTAAAGCGAACCCCTTTATGTCGTCGAGCCAAATTAGACGGGAACTCGGTCTTCCTATAAGTACTTCAACTATTAGAAAGAGGCTTATAGAAGCAAATTTACAAGCTAGAAGACCGAGGAAAGTACCTCTCTTAAATAAAAGACAGGTTAAAAACAGATTGAATTTTGCACGTCAACATGCATTATGGGATTCAGCAAAATGGCGCAATATACTCTGGAGCGACGAATCTAAAATTGTTTTGTTTGACGCTCATGGGTCGCAACAACATGTTAGAAGACCTCCATTAGCGGAGTTTAATCCAATGTACACGAAAAAAACTGTTAAGCATGGAGGTTCTAAAATAATGATTTGGGGATGTTTTTCTTGGTATGGTGTTGGACCATTGTACAAAATTGACGGCATTTTGGACGCTGATGGTTATGTTACTATAATGCAAAACGTAATGCTACCGTACGCCGAAGAAGAAATGCCTCTGCGATGGGTTTATATGCAGGATAATGACCCTAAGCACGCTTCTCGCAAGGCTAAAAAGTGGTTTGCGGACAATAATATCACGTTATTGGTCTGGCCTGCACAATCGCCAGACCTGAACCCGATAGAACATTTATGGGGCGATATAAAAAAGGCCGTTTCAGCAGCAAAGCCACAAAATACTAACCAATTGTGGGAAGTGTGTCAAGAAGCTTGGAAATCAATCCCAATTACCCGTTGTCGTCAACTAGTAGAATCTATGCCGCGACGCTGTGCAGCCGTTATTGCAAATAGGGGCCAGGCAACAAAGTATTAGTGCACTAGTGAAAAATATTTAAATAAAAACAAATTACAGGTGCATAGAGTAAAGACTGCTATTTTAAGGAACAGGATCATATTATCATTTTGTCCCAGAAGTTTTATTACATTTCTTTTCTTTATAATGTACATAAAAAACTTTTAAAATATAGAGAATAATATTTATCTAATATTATCATTTGTTTTTTTTAAGTTACATTTGAGATTTTAAGAAATATTATAACACTGCTATTTTAACGAACATGACTGTATGTGCAGTATTTGGTTAATTATTATATTCAGTTTTTGTAACTTTTAAGATCCATTTATTTTACAGTAAAAAAGCTGGTAAGTAAAAAAAATTTTTCTTCAAAATGCACCTAAAATGTGTAGAACATACATTATGTAGCACAAAAATTAAAAGTTTCAAGGTCATATCACAATGTTTACTAATTATGACCGCTTTTCTTACAACGCGAAACCACAGTGTATTGGTTCACTTTCTCATTACATCTTACCTCGTTATATACAACCGTCCACTTTTCGATAATAAAAAAGGCATACGTCAAACACAAAGAACTGACGAAGATGCTCCATAAAATTAAAATGCCCTTGAGAAATTCCCCCATTAAATTATATCTAATAAAATGCGTGGCAACATATAGAAACATCACTGCAATTGTAAAGATATTCAAAAGAATTACTATTGTTCCTGGAGAAAAGGAACTGTTACATGCTTTCGTTATCTGATGTAAATCCATGTAAATGTGTACTTGCTCGTTAACGTAACGGAGGATGTGCAAATTTTTCCTTCTACACGTTTTTATTCCTAACTCACGGCATCTATTCTCGTAAGACTGTTCAACATTCATTATATTGTTGTTGACTGTTTGATATTGCTCGTTTAATTCGTTTAATATTTTCTTAAATAGTGGATATTCGCATATGCTGTCATGGATTCCGATGAAATACATGATGTAGTAGTCAAAAGGTATTACAGAAACTCTTCGTATTAGATAAAAGTTCAATAACGACACAACGACTGAAATTACGGTTAATTTCGCCATAAACAGAAATGTGTCGTCCTCGAAATATTTTCTTCTATTCAAACATTTATTCATGTCATTTAAACGTAGAATTAATTTCTTAATGTCATCTCTTGCGTGGAAATAATAAATCGGTTTAATATTAGCTATTATTATTGATAAATGTAAATAGATAGTATCACCAAATCTCATTATATAGTTTGAAAAGTTTTTATTATAAACAAACACAACGCTGTTGTACGACCAGATGAATATAGAAATCACTGTTGGTAGAGCAAACATTCTGTTCAGTAATATTCGCCATTTAGTTTCTCTTTCGATTTCGAAAAATATCTTCGCGTTGAATCTGTTAATCAATAAAATTGGAGCAATATGTTCGAGGAATGTCTTCATACTGTTGGTGGTGCTACGCTAATACTATCGAGGTGTGATTTAATCGCGATTAAAAGGTATTGCGTACATTAATATGTATTTCCCAATAGATTTATGGCGTGTGTTGATCTTGTTATAATTATTTTAATTATTGGGACGTTGTCAAAAAAAAGTATTTCCAAGGAATAAAGCTTGTTTTATTTATTTGTATATAGTTGATTATACAAGTGGTACATATATTCGAAATATGGCACTTTCACTATTAAAACTGGATTCTTGGGAAAGTCAACACACATTCTTACAATAGGTAATAATATTGGGTTGGCAACTAAGTACTTTCGGTTTTGTAGTATAAAATAAAACACTTTTTTTTAAACAAAGAATAGTTTTTAATCAATTATATATTTTCCATTTTGCTCAATGACCTTTTGCCATCTTTCTTTCAGCTGCATGATTCCGCGCTCATAAAATTTCTGGTCCTTATTAGCAAAAAACTGAACCAGGTGCGAGTGAAAGTCATCGTCATTTGTGAAAGTTTTACCATTCAAAGAATTCTGCAAACTTCGAAATAAATGGTAATCAGATGGTGCTAGATCAGGGCTGTATGGGGGATGTGGCATCACTGCCCAGCCAAGCTCCAATAGTTTCCCACGAGTTGCCAAAGATGTGTGAGGCCTTGCATTATCTTGATGGAAAACTACACCTTTCCGATTTGACAATTCTGGCCGTTTTTCTTTGATTGCTTCATCCAGTTTTATTAATTGTTGACAGTAAACATCACAATTGAACGTTTGGTTCTTGGAAGTAGCTCAAAAAACGCAACACCTTTGTAATCCCACCTAACTGACAGCATGATCTTTTTTGGATGCAATTCAGCTTTCGATGTGGTTTGAGCTGGTTTATCGTGTTTGCTCCATGATCGTTTTCGACCTATGTTACTGTACAGGACCCATTTTTCATCACCAGTGATGATTCCTTTTTAAGAAAGGGTCGGTTTCATTTCGTCTAAGGTGCATATCGCAAAAGTTGATTCTTTGTGTTAAATGAATTTCTTTCAATTCGTGAGGTACCCAAATATCAAGCTTCTTAACTAGCCCAAGACATTTTAAATGTTTTCAATTGTAGTGTGCGATACATGTAGCCTCTCCGCAACCTCTCGAACAGTTATATGACGATCCTCTTCAATTATGACTTTGATTTGGTCATCACCAACTTCAGTAGGCCGACCAGAACGTTGCTCATCTTTGAGGGAAAAATCTCCAGAACGGAATTTTTTATACCAATTCTGATACGTGCGCTCTGTTAAGCAATTAGCACCATAAACTTCACATATCTTTTTATGAAGTTTTATTTCCTTTACGGAAATAAAATAGTAAAATATGTCGAAAATGTTCGTTTCTGCACTCCATTTAAAATTAACCCACAACTAATAGCTTTAATAAAAATCACGCACTACTTGCTTCTGAAGTTATGTTACGTCAATGTGACTAGTATGACGCGACAAACGGTAAAGTAGAGCACTGACATACGTTATACAAAAAATAAAACAACGCTCTCTATCAGTAAATAGCGAAAGTACTTAGTTGCCAACCCAATAATAATATTCTTTACATTCGTATTAGCGCTGAGAAACTAACTGATGATCTATTGCCAGAATTTGGTACCAAAAAATGTATTTTTCCCAGTAAAAATGGGGAATTCCAAGCCTTTTGAAGAAGTTGGCACTAAAGATGTCTCTTCGATCAGTCAGCGATTACATGCTTCCCCAAAAGACTATCATAACTTACACCACGCTGCGGATATACTCCATCTGCTTTGAAAGTTAAATACTTCAAAAATCTCTGAACTTCTCCAAATCAAATGATTGGTAAATATATTGGGTCTGGGAAAAAGTTCGTGGCGTTTTTTCAGTAAAATTCAACTGGTCCCCGCATGGCGCGTGGACGAATTCATTTAAACCGAATATGCTCCATTATTATCGACAATGTTTCGCCATTTTTTTGGTAGATCCATGATCCCATCGGTGAAAAACTTCTGTGGTTTCTGGTCGAAAAACTGAATCAAGTAGTTTTCACAGGCTTCTTTTGAAACCAACTTAATTCCATTGAGAGAGTTCTGCAGAGATCGAAACAGATGATAGTCAGAGGGTGCTATATCCGGACTGTAAGGTGGGTGCATCAAAACTTCCCAACCAAACTCTCTCAATTTTTGACGGGTCATCAAAGAAGTGTGTGGTCGGGCGTTGTCATGATGGAAGACAACACCTTTCCTATTAATCAATTCAGGCCGTTTTCTTTCAATCGCCTGGCGTAATCTCTCTAGTTGTGCACAGTAGAGTTGAGAATCAATCGTCTGACCAGTTGGAAGTAGCTCGTAGTGGACGATTCCTCTCCAGTCCCACCATACACACAGCATCACTTTTTTTGGCGTCAATGTTGGCTTAGCGAACGCTTGTGACGGCTCACCATCCTTTATCCACGATCTTTTACGCTTCCGATTATCGTACGTAATCCATTTTTCATCTCCGGTTATTAAACGTTTCAGAAACGGCTCGATTTCATTCCGTTTCAGCAGCGCATCGCAGATGTTAATTCGGTCCATCATGTTTTTCACGCTCAACTCATGAGGAACCCATACGTCAAGCTTTTTTTTGTAACCAGCTTTGTGTAAATGGTTCAAAACAGTTTTGTGGTCAATGCCTAGCTCCATGCCAATATCGACACTGCTGATATGCTTATCTTGTTGGACTTTTTCAAGAATTTCATCAGATTTTTCAGTGATTGGACGACCGGAGCGTGACTCATCTTTCACATTGAAATTTCCAGAACGAAAGCGAGCGAACCATTTCCGCGCAACAGATTTCGATAAAGTACCTTCACCGTACACAGCACAAATTTTATCACAAGCCTGCGCAGCGTTCTTCCCCTTATCATAATAATATTGCAGAATATAGCGAAATTTCTCATTATTCTTCTCCATTTTCAAGTGCGAATAACTTTCCAACCACTGCACCGATTACAATGTTTCTACGCTCAAACTAACGTTCGGAAGGTCATCTAAAAAACGAGCCCTCGGTGGTGTCGCTGTGACTTGTTGTTCTTTAGTTATCGGCAACCAATGCCATCTATCGGGAAAAACGCCACGAACTTTTTCCCAGACCCAATATATTGGACATTATATAATAGAAGCATATTCTAATTCGGGTTGTACTAGATTGTAATAATAAGTTTTTTTATTTTTATTTAAGAAAAACTTCTGTATGTTCTTATGAAAAAACCTAAAGAGACGCAGAGTTGCGAATTTTTTTTTCTAAATTGAAATAAATCAAATATTTGTCGATTATAATGACAGATATGTGTTTCATGTAATCCAACACTCGTCAGTCTATCTGGATATTATCACCAAGCAACATGATGCAGCTTGATTATGGTACTCGAAACCACAACTCGCCTTATTTTATTTTCCAACATATTCGCATCTATAAGGTAGCCAAAGAATGAGTGAAATCATCGAAACGAACTTTCGAATTTGGCTGAAGTAATATGAAAACAATACCAGGAATTTTAAATTTTAGATTATCACCAATAAAAATATTGTCTTTACTAAATAAAGAACATCTTTATTAATAGAGTGAAGACACTTATTTCGTAAATTGCATAACAAAGTTATTATTGTATGTAAATAGACAAGGTTGGAAACACGAAGGGTGCCTAATAATTGAATAAAGAACACTCTCTAGGCTCAGTTAACCTCGATCACGTCGACAAATCGTTGTTATCTAGCGGTTCTTTGTATCGTCTTCACGAGATAGGAATGATTTGTCGACGTGATCGCAGCTAACGATGAAACATCTAAGTTCTCGGCGTACACCTAATGAAGCGCCGATCAAATTTATACACTCTTTTGATGAGCCTCGAATAAGCGAAACGCGTCTTAGTCAATACCTCGCTGGCGTAGTTGTTCTTTTCAATAAAGATATTACACGAAGAGTGATAGTATAGTTAAATAATATTTTAAGTATGTATTAACTGATCTCAAAATACTATTTAAAAAATTATAATTTTACATTTTCTTTGAGTTACTGAATCGAAATTATATATCGAGTACGTACCTCGTTCTTAACGGTCATCCAAATATATATGACTTGTATTATATTCCACATGAAAAATACGATGTATAGGATTGTCCACAATGTAAGAAAAATATCAACTTCCCATCTAGCTGTTGCCATGAAGTAATGCATGTTCACGATTACATAGACAAAATATTCCACAAAATTCAATAAAATCGGAATCGCGAAAAGGTCATTACTTACACACGCAGCTTTATATATCTTCGAGAACGTGTCTTTTTTTACTTCAACCTTATTTGTTTCGTCTGGATGGCTGCATTGTCCTAGTTTGTCAACATTACAGAGCCTCTCGTTGATTGTTCGAAATTGATCTCGGATAATTTGAAGAAAGCTATCGATTAGATATAATTCGCATATTAAATGTAACCATTTTCCGGCCACGTAAACTTGCATTAATGTACGTATAGAAAGATTGAGGAAGTATAACAGATGATTTGATATCAAATTCACCAGAAAAGGAAAAGATATCTTCACCGCCTCCAGTGTAATGCTACACGGAATATTTTGAAAATCGTCCAGTTCTCGATTCACTCTGCAGATATCACGAAATAGTTTTTCCAATGTCTCTCTGTTCCAGAAGTAATAAAAATACTTGAAGATCACGAAGGATACTCTGAATATGTGAATTGAAAAACTTAGATACTTCGTTATCGAGTTGATATTGTTGTAAGTAATGGTAAAGTAATTCTTTAAAAAATACGATCCTGTTGCAGAAAATACAATCAGCATAGGCAAAATAAGCAATGCGTTTTTACAGTGTGGATACTTTTCCTTGCTTTTGTTAATCGAGAAGTATACAAGTCCAAAGTATCGACTCAGTTTTACAGCAAATTTCCCATAGTTCATATGAGATTCTTGACGTTTCTCTGTCATGGTTAAAGTTAAAATGTTTTTTCTATATATTATAGGTGAATATAGGTCATCTATTAATTTATCTAATGAATTCTTTTATTTAGTCGATTCATTAATAATTGAATAAATACTCCGAGTAGGTCATAATAATAATCTTAATTAATTAGTCGTTAATATAATAACCTATTGTAACTTGTTAAGATGTTTTGTTTGTAGCAATAACCGAGCATTTATTAATGAATAATTTCTAAAAAATAATTTTTGTGAGGTTTTGAAAAAAATGAGATTGTCGTCAAAATAAATATACTGTGATAAAAAAGAGGAATCACCCAGTAAAAGTACGAGGGTCGTCCGGAAACTGAATCAAATAAACCACTGTGCGTTTTAATGGAGACTGGTTGATTGAATTAATCAAAAGAGGTAAATAATACGCACTATCATATAAATGTTCATATTCTGTATACGTATCTCGACAACTAACTTGACATCATCTGCAGATAATTAAAGTAAATTATATATTATAAAAAAAATATAATTTAAAAGTAATATAAACTCGTACAGAATAATTCCGCATAAACTTTCCCCTGTAACTACCAAATACACACTGATTTATCTACATGCAAGTTAATATGTTTCCTAGTATAGAGATTAACGATTATACTGAAGTACATCCACTTATGGGCTTTGTTTTTCATAATAAATATGCTCTCGTAACTGTGCAATTCACGGTAATTATTTATATTTTTGATCAAACGTAGACAATCCGCGGTTACACTGTCTATTTTCTAGTACGTGTTTCACTAAACTGGATTTCTCAGGCCTATTAACTTGATGTGCGCGATATGTTCTTTATTCCGGTTCCTATCGAGCTTTTAGTTTGACCGATGTATTGTTAATTACAATCTCGGCATTTTATTTCTTAAATCTTCGATTGCTGGTTAACTCGACTTTATCTTTCGCATAGTTTTCCTGGACCAAAATGTAATTTGAAATCCGCGATCTTTAAAGATTCCAGTATCTCGAATTGTCTTTTTTAAGCTAGCTTTATTAATTATTATAATATCTATTTCCGTATTAAAACCTTTGTATCTCTTAATACAATTTAATTCTCTTTCGTATCTCAATTTTGTTAATGGAAAACTAAGCAAACGATTGGTAAGAAAACTGATGGGATGTATGTTTTGTTGCATGCTATCATTTGAATGAATTAGGGTTGATCTCTAAAATGTTCAAATTTTTCTAATGTATTTAACACCATTTTTGGAATAACTTTGGCCGTACATTCTTGTACTCTTCTAGAAGTTAGCAAGAAGATGAATATGACATTAATAATAGAATTTTTTCTGTCGTTTCGTCCGCACATGGGCAGAGTTTTTTATTTACCAATTCTGATTTAATTCTATTTATAATCCGTTCGTAGCAGATGCTTTTGCGCCATTGAACATTAAATCAAGAAATCACAATTAAACTTTACTGTGTCAGATAATGGTTATTCATTCGTCGCACGTAACCGCGTGGTAATTCTATACAACATACAAAACTTCGTAATACAAGTGAACACCTCTGATCGAAGACGCGCAATGCATTACGTACAAACATATCAGCGACGAACTCCATATACGTTAGTGGTGCACGCCCAATGAAGCGCCAATTGAATTTCCGTACTCTAGTCATGGCTTTCTCGACAATCCATTGTTGATTACAATCACAAAAATTAATTAGGACTCGAGCTTATATCTACCGTTAGCTAGACGGTTGCCGTACCAATTAAGCCACCAAGTAGTACAGTTACGAGTCTCTTAATATGCGATAAATTATTTCATGGAAACAGACCTAATAGTTATAACCCGTCAGGTTTTGATGCCAATAATTACATATATATATATAAATACAAAATTAAACACTTTATGATGAGATATTAACAAAAAATTGTATTTGTTGCTATACCATTGTTGATTATAAATACAGAAATGAATTAAACATTTTCGCGCTGGAACTGGACTCCAACTTGTATCTGCCATTTAGTAGACGGCTGCCCTACTAATTAGGCCACAGCAGTACAGTTAAAAGTCTCTTAATGTGCGATAAATTATGTTATGGAAATAAATCAAACAGTTACCAAATCAAAAATATCAATTTCAAAATTGGTCTATTAATTAAAACAGAGTTCTTAATTAAAACAAAGCTCACCTGTTCGGTAACATGCGTCCATGTTCTTACTTTGAAGCAAAGGTGTGCTATAGTTATTGTCAGTCTTACGACGGTTAGGTAATTATAAAATTTGTCCTTCCCCGTCAACCCATTTAAGGAAACAAATATGTAGTCCAACATCCAAATTAGAAGGGACAGGTGGAAATTTAAATTTATCAAAATGCTTGGACTTACAAGCGAATTCATCTTCATGGCGGTTTTTGTTATTTTCTCATGAAAATAAATTATATTGTTTACTGTTTCGAATATTGTGTTCGATTTAATTTCACCAAATTTAAGTTCTTGAAGTATTTGATTTACTTTAGAGTATTGGTTCTGTATTTCATTAAAAATAATGCACTGTAAGTATTCATTAACGTGGAATATAGTTTCGATTACAGGAAAAAATATATAGTCTCTAGGACTTTTTACTAAGAGAGACGCATTAGCCAGTTGAAAGCAGATGATTTGAATAATTAAAATTGATAAGAAATATATCAACTTGAGGTTTTCTTTCAAATAAGTTTTCTTTTCCAAATTAAGAAGATTGTTAATATTTTGTATATTTTTAAGTATATTCTTCTGAATATTTCTGTTAACAAAATAATATAGTGGCTGCAAAAGTGAGACACCAAAACCTATGATCACGAAACAAATTACGCCATATATCCATAAAATTTCAGTAATGTTGTAACTTTCCATGTCGAAAAATATTATGTGATCAATGCCAGAGAAAACGTACAATATTTGCAAAGGTAATGCAATGATGATGTTTCTTAACACGGACGTTTGTTGGATGTTAAAGAAAACACACCCGAAAATATTTCCCATAAGTAATACAGTCTGAATTCGATCTAGAAACGTTCCTCGATTCCTTTCGAAAAGATAATTTTTCCATTGATAATATAGCGAGACCATTTCGCTTGGGTTTCAGTTTGTGCGGCTAGTGTATTACTGCTAACGTAAATAAGATTATGTAACACATTACCTTGGATATGCATTAATATAATTAAATGCAATATTGCCAATGTATGCTAGACATAAATAGATATGATATGCTTAATATTCCTGGATATTTATGTAACGTGGTTGCTTAGTACCTTGTTTTCAAACAAGACCTGTTTTTATCGTTGGAAATAATATTTGACAAAATAGATTGTGGCAATGGTCTAAATCAGGACTGTCAAACGGACGGTCCAAGAGTCGCTTATGGCCCCGGCATCCTTTTTTTGTAGTCTACAATATCTTAAACTACTATGCTACATTTTTATACTTCGCAAATATGAAAACTTACTTGGCTAATTAACAATTAATTAACTTTGGTAAAGTTCGAAAGACACGTAGCCAAGCACCCGAAGTTGATGCTTCTTGGGAATTTCCTGTGATTCCCCCTAACATTAATTTATTCCCACTGACATATACCGGGTGTTCCATGACATGATTGTCGTTTAAGGATGCTTTACTAAGCAATTTCAAGTTAAAAAGACCTAATGAACATTTGCACAAAACTCTATGGTAATTGAGTTACAAGCATTTGAAGTTTTATATAATCTACTAATATAGATATTACGTACCGCTGTTGATTTTCTTGTTATTAAAATATTTTTTTCTAAATTGAAATAAATGTTTGTCGACAAAAGCAATGACAGATATGTGTTTCGTGAGATCCAAAACTCGTCAGTCTATCTGGCTATTTTCGATAAACATCTTAATTAACACGACTCTTGATCGAAAAATATATCGTAGCAAAAAAACGTGACCGGCGTTGTACTGACATCTCACGTATAAATCCACAAACTGGTCGAACGATAAATGTATATCGTTTTAGTCTCTTAAACGCTCGCTAGATAGCCATGTTATCAATATACTAAGAAACTAAGGCAATTACACCAAACTACAATTGAAAATTTGCCAATAAATTGAAATCAATCAAATGTTTGCAGACGAATGCAATGGCAAATAGACTGACGAGTGTTTGATTACACGAAGCGCGTATCTGCCATTGCTTTTGTTGACATTTGATTGATCTCAATTTACTTCCAATTTTCAATTGCGGTTTGGTGAAATTTGCCGTAGTTTGTTCGTATGTTGATAGCATATCTATCTAACAGGCATTTGAGGGACTAAAACGCCGTACATTTCTCGTTCGGCCAGTTCCCTGATCGCTGCGTGAGATGTCAGTACAGTGTTGGTCACTGTTTTTAGTATATAATTTATATATTATCTGTGAATTTCAACTGCGTCTTAAACAGCGCACCCAGGTCTGAAATTGTTGATTTTCTAGATATGGCAATCTGTTCAGTGATATACCAGTACGTAATAGGTTGCTCGTATTTAGTTTAAGTGGCAATCGCATATTTATTAATGCTCAAATGAATTTTGTTTAAATGACACCAAGCAATAACATTCTCCAATCTGAAATGGAGATTCTTGCAAATATATTTAGATCGACAGCATGCGCGAGAACTCTGTAATATAGGAAATATAAGGTAAAAGATCATCGATATAAATATTAAACGGTAAGGATCCTAAATTTGATCCTTGAGGAATCCTCGAGGTTGCAGTGTATGTATTGGAACTATATTCATGCTAAGGTACATAAGCGACTCAATATTTGGGTTGCTCATGGATCCGAAAGTGTCGACTGCTTTGTTTTAAAACGACTGGTAACTGGTGATGGGTAGTGGATTATTTAAAACAATATGAATAGTGTACCTATGTATGTCCTGGACTAAAAATCCATAAGATTTAATGCTGACCTCTACCAGGTGTTTCCCTGTTTTACAAAATGAGTTCCAATGAGGGTGGTGTTCTCATGTAACCTGGGGTCCTTGTAAACTTTATTGGTACACATCTTTGATCACTTGATGACGTCAGATTAGGTAGGTAGTCGAGGTGATAAAATCAGAATTTAAATCCCAGCGTTAAATCTTATGGGTTTTTCTTCCAGAACTTACTAAGCTATTCTACTAATATTGTGCAAAAACAGTCTTAGGGCAAAGAAGTGTCGGAATAATCGCGTTTACTTTTCTGTTGTGTTCTATTTATGGAACATGATACAACCTGATTATGGTACTCGAAACCACATCTGCATTCTCTTTTATTTTCTTTTATTTTTCGATATATTCGCATCTATAGGGTAGCCAAAGAATGAGTGAAATCATCGAAATGAACTTTCGAATTTGGCTGAAGTAATATAAAAAGAATACCAGGAATTTTAAGTTTTAGGTTATCACCAATAAAAATATTGTCTTTACTAAACAAAGAACAACTTTATTAATAGAGTGAAGACACTTATTTCGTAAATTGCATAACAAAGTTATTATTGTATGTAAACAGGCAAGTGTGGAAATACGAAGGGTGCCTAATAATTGAATAAAGAACACTCTCTAGGCTCAGTTAACCTCGACCACGTCGACGAATCGTTTTTATCTAGCGGTTCTTTGTATTGTCTCCACGAGATAGGAATGATTTGTCGACGTGATCGCAACTAACGATGAAACATCTAAGTTCTCGGCGTACACCTAATAAAGCGCCGATCGAATTTATACACTGTTTGATGGGCCTCGAATAAGCGAAACGCGTCTTAGTTAATATCTCGTAGGCATTATAGTTGTTCTTTATTTAATAGAGATATTACACGAAGAGTGATGGTACAGTTAAATAATATTTTAAGTATGTATTAACAGATCTCAAAATATATAATATAAAAAATTATAATTTTTTTTGAGTTACTGAATCAAATTATATATCGAGTACGTACCTCGTTCTTAACGGTCACCCAAATATATATGACTTGTATTATATTCCACATGAAAAATAAGATGTATAGGATTGTCCACAATGTAAGAAAAATATCAAATTCCCATCTAGCTGCTGCTATGAAGTAATGCATGTTCGCGAGTACATAAACAAAGTATTCCACAAAGTTCAATACAATTGGAATCACGAAGACTTCATTACTTATACATACAGCTTTATATATCTTCGAGAACGTGTCTATTTTTACTTCAAACTTATTTGTTTCGTCTGGGTAGCTGCATCGTCGTAGTTTGCCAACGACATTACAGAGTCTCTCGTTGGTTATTCGAAATTGATCTCGGGTAATTTGAAGAAAGCTATCGATTAGATATAATTCGCATATTAAATATATCCACTTTCCGGACACATAAACTTGGAATAATATACCCACAGAAAGATCGACGAAGTATAACAGATGATTTGATATCAAATTCACCAGAAAAGGAGAAGATATCTTCACCGCCTCCAGTATAATGCTGCACGGAATATTTTGAAAATCGTTCAATTCTTGATCCACTCTGCAGATATCACGAAATAGTTGTTCCAATATATCTCTGTTCCAGAGGTAATAAAAATACTTAAAGATCACGAAGGATACTCTGAATATGGGAATTGAAAAACTTAAAAACTTCGCTATCGAATTGATATTGTTGTAATTAATGGTAAAGAAAATCTTTAAAAAATACGACCCTGTTGCAGAAAATACAATCAACATAGGTAAAATAGGCAATGCGTTTTTAAAGTGAGGATACTTTTCCTTGCTTTTGTTAATTGAGAAGTGTACAAATCCAAAATATCTATTCAGTTTTACAGCAAATTTACCATAGTTCATATGAGATTTTTGACGTTTCTCTGTCATGGTTAAAGTTAAAATGTTTTTCGTATTTATTATAGGTGAAAATAGGCCATCTATTAATTTATCTAATGAATTCTTTTATTTAGTCGCTTCATCAATCATCGAATAAATACTCCGAGTTACGCCATAATAATAATCCTAATTAATTAGTCGTTAATGTAATAACTTATTGTAACATGTTAAGATGTTTTGTTTGCAGTAATAAGCGAGCATTTATTAATGAATAATTTCTTAAAAATAATTTTTGTGTGTTTTCGAAAAAATTCAGATTGCCCTCAAAATAAATATACTGTGATAAAAAAGAGGAATCACCCAGTAAAAGTACGAGGGTCGTCCGGAAACTGAATCAAATAAACCACTGTGAGTTTTAATGGAGACTGGTTAATCTAATTAATCAAAAGAGGTAAATGAAACCCATTACCATATAAATGTTCATATTGTATATACGTATTTCGACAAATAAGTTGTCATCATCAGCAGGTAATTAAAATAAATTATATATTATAAAAAGATTATAATTAAAAAGTAATATAAACTCGTACAGAATAATTCCGCACAAACTTTCCCTGGTAACCACCAACTACACACTGATTTATTTATATACAAGTTAATATGTTTCCTAGTGTAGAAACGAACAATTATACTGGAGTACATCCTCTTATGGGTTTTGTTTTTCGTAATAAATATGCTCTCGTAACTGTCTAATTCACGGTAATTATTTATATTTTTTATTAAATGTAGACAATTCGCGGTTACACTACTGATACACTGATTATTTTCTAGTACGTGTTTTACTAAACTGGACTTCTCAGGCCTATTAAACTTGATGTGCGCGATATATTCTTCATCGCGGTACAATCTTTTATTTCGTAAATTCTCGATTTAACTCGACTTTATCTTTCGTATTTTCTAAGAGAGATTTAATAGTTTTTCTGGACGGAAATGTAATTTGAATTTCGCGTTTTTTAAAAACCCCAGTATCCGGAATTGTCTTTTTTAAGTTAACTTTCCTAATTAATCTAATGATTATTTCTATCAAAATCATCGTGTCTCTCAATAAAATTTAATTCTCGTTCATATCTCACTTTCGTTAATGTAAAACTGGACAAGCGCTTGGTAAGAAAACTGAGAGAATGCATCTTTTGTTGCATGCTATGATTTGAATGAATTTGGGTTGATCTCCGGAATGTTCAACTTTTTCCAATGTATTTAGCACCACTTTTGGAATGAATTTGGCAGTACATTCTTGTACTCTTTGAGAAGTTCGTAAGATTGAAGATGACCATGACATTAATAATAGAATTTTTTTTTGTCATTTCGTCCACACATAGCCAGAGCTTTTTATTTTCCAATTCTGATTTGATTCTATTTTCAAACCTTTCGTGACCAGATGTTTTTGTGCTATTGAACATTAAATCAAGAAATTACAATTAAACTTTACTGTGTCAGATAATGGTTATTTTTTCGATGCACGTAACTGCGAGGTAATTCTTTACAAAACTTCGTAATACAAGTGAATATCTCTGAACGAAGACGCACACTGCATTACATGCATACATATCAGCAACGACACCCATCTACCTTCGCGATACACGCCTAATGAAGCGCTGATTGAATTTCTGCACTCCGATTGATTACAACCACAAAAATTAATCGGAACTCGAGCTTATATCTGCCGTTGGCTAGACGGTTGCCTTACCAATTAAGCCACCAAGTAGTACAGTTACAAGTCTCTTAATATACGATAAATTATATCATGGAAACAGGCCTAATAGTTATAACACGCATTTAGGTTTTGATGCCAAATTATATATAAATACAAAACTAAACGCTTTACGATGAGAAATTATTAAAAAATAGTATTTTTTGCTATACCAATGTTGATTATAACAACAGAAATGAATTAAACATTTTCGCGTTGGAACAGGACTTCAACTTGTATCTGCCGTTTACTGGACGGCTGCCCTACTAACTAGGCCTCAGCAGTACAGTTAAGAGTCTCTTAATATGCGATAAATTATGTTATGGAGTTCTTAAATAAACCAAAGCTCACCTGTTCGGTAACATGCGTCCATGTTCTTACTTTGAAGCAAAGGTGTGCTATATTTATTGTCACTCTTACGACGGTTATGTAATTATAAAATTTGTCCTTCCCCGTCAACCCATTTAAGGAAACAAATATATAGTCCAACATCCAAATTAGAAGGGACAGGTGGAAATTTAAATTTATCAAAATGCTCGGGCTTACGAGCGAGTTCATCTTCATGGCGGTTTTTGTTATTTTCTCATGAAAATAAATTATCTTGTTTACTGTTTCGAATATGGTGTTCGATTTACTTTCACCAAATTTAAGTTCTTGAAGTATTTGATTTACTTTAGAGTATTGGTTCTGTATTTCATTAAAAATAATGCACTGTAAGTATTCATTAACGTGGAATATAGTTTCGATTACAGGAAAAAATATATAGTCTCTAGGACTTTTTACTAAGAGAGACGCATTAGCCAGTTGAAAGCAGATGATTTGAATAATTAAAATTGATAAGAAATATATCAACTTGAGGTTTTCTTTCAAATAAGTTTTCTTTTCCAAATTAAGAAGATTGTTAATATCTTGTATATTTTTAAGTATATTCTTCTGAATATTTCTGTTAACAAAATAATATAGTGGCTGCAAAAGTGAGACACCAAAACCTATGATCACGAAACAAATTACGTCATATATCCATAAAATTTCAGTAATGTTGTAACTTTCCATGTCGAAAAATATTATGTGATCAATGCCAGAGAAAACGTACAATATTTGCAATGGTAATGCAATGATGATGTTTCTTAACACGGACGTTTGTTGGATATTAAAGAAAACACACCCGAAAATATTTCCCATAAGTAATACAGTCTGAATTCGATCTAGAAACGTTCCTCGATTCCTTTCGAAAAGATAATTTTTCCATTGAAAATATAGTGAGACCATTTCTCTTGTGTTTCAGGTTGTGCGGCGGGTATATTACTGCTAACGTAAATAAGATTATATAACACATTACCTTGGACATGCATTAATATAATTAAATGCAGTATTGTCAATGTATGCCAGACATAAATAGGTATAATATGCTTAGTATTCCTGGATATTTATTTAACATGGTTGCTTAGTACCTTGTTTCCAAACAAGACCTATTCTTGTCACTGGAAATAATATTTAACAAATTAGATTGTGGTAATGGTCTAAATCACAGTTACCAAACCAGGCATCCTTTTTTTGTAGTCTACAATGTCTTAAACTCATGTATACTAAATATACTACGTATATTTTGATATTTTGAAAATATAAAAACCTATTTGGCCAATTAACAATTAATTAACTTTGGCAAAGTTCGAATAACAAATAACCAAGCAGCTGGCAGTTGATGCTTCTTGGCAATTCCCTGCGATTCCCCCTAATATTAATTTATTCTCACTGAGATATACCGAGTATCCCATGACATAATTGTCGCAGCTTAAGGATGTGTTACTAAGCAATTTCATGTTAAAAAGGCATAATGAAGATATGTCCAAAACTCTATGGTAACTGAGTTACAAGCATTTGAAGTTTTATATAATCTACTAATATAGGTATTACGTACCGCTGTTGATTTCGTTGTTATTAAATCGGAGTGGCTGCGTCTGTAAAGTATGTTAGTTTGTATGTGTATGTATGTGTATTGATGAATATGTACGTACGTGTATGTAAAGTATGTTAGTTTTTCGAGTCAAGAATACGACGATATTCACTTTGTTTATGGATCGTGTAATGGAAATGGATAATGGTTAATAAATATCATCGGCGATTTTCTAGTCGTAAAGTGCTTTGTAGAACTACTTTTATCAATGCTTATCAATATTTAAAAGAAACAGGCAAGTTTTCTGCAGCAACTTTTGAAGGTCCCGTGCAACGAAAACTTGCTTAAGAAGAAGGCTATACTTAATAGGGTTGGCGCCCGACCTTTTACTAGTATCCTAAGAAGGGGCAATAGATTTTACGTAGACCGCATGAGAGTATAGAGAACACTTTCGGTTTGTACCCGTACCATATCATACCTGTACAAGATTTAAAACTTGACGACTACGCATCAAGATCTAAATTTAGTCGCTGGTTAGTGAGAAACCGAAGGCTTTGTCGGAAAATATAGTTTTGTGAACCAGAAGCGACACCAATAATATCGGGAATTCCCATTCTTGGGTACTTGAAAATCTACGGCAAATTAGGAAATCCTATTTTGAAGATAGATTTTGCGGTGAATGTTTGGTATGGTATTATTGACGATGATCTGATTGATCCGTTTATAATCTAAGAACGTTTCACGAGTTCGTTATTTACGTTTCCTAGAAAATGACCTTACAACGTTACTGGATGACGTTCCTCTTAAAGCAAAATGATGAATGTGGATACAGCAGGATGGTATACGACCGTGCTTTGGAAAACAATTAACAAGTTTTCTTAATTGAAATTATACGAATTGGTGGATTGGGAGAGATTCAGTAGTTGCTTAGCCGCCAAGATCACCGGACCGAGGGAGGGGTTCAAAAATTTGGTTTATGCAGAACAACTTGAAAACAAGGAACAAGTTGTTGCTAGAACTGTGGATGCCGCAGAAACTATTTTTGTTGATCTCAAGACTGTTAGCAGAGCTACTTCTTCAATTCTATGAAGAGCTAGACTTTGTATACAACAACTACCCAGTTGTTGGCATTTTGAACAATCAATTCAATAAAGCGACTTTTTCATATGATTTTCATTCAGATTTTTTGCAGCTGTACATAATAATAATAATTTGCCAGCTATGTTGAAAAATAGAGAAATGTATATAGACTCTGAAAATAAATTTGATTTTTTCTTTCGTTTGGTTTTTATACCATCGTTGATTATAATCACAGTAATGAATTAAACATTTCCGCGTTGGAGCAGGACTCCAACTTGTATCTGCCGTTTACTAGACGGCTGACCTACTAATTAGGCCACCAAATAATACAAATCAAAAATTTCAATTTCAAAATTGGTCTTATATAAGTATAAAACAAACCTCACCTCTTCGGTAACATGTGTCCATGTTCTTATTTTGAAGCAAAGGTGTGCCATAATTATTGTCACTCTTACGACGGAAATGAAAACTAGGCAATTATAAAATTTTTCTTTCCTCGTCAACCCATTTAGGGAAACAAATATGTAGTCCGACACCCAAATTAGTAGGGACAGGTGGAAATCTAAATTTAACAAAATGCTTGGGCTCACGAGCGAGATCGTCTTCATCGTGGTTTTTGTTATTTTTTCGTGAAAATAAATCATCTTGGATACTGTTTCGAATATGGTGTCCGACTTACTTTCACCAAATTTAAGTTCATGAAGTCTTTGGTTTACTTTAGAGTATTGGTTCTGTATTTCATTAAAAATAATGCACTGTAAGTATCCATTAATGTGTAATATAATTTCTATTATTGGAAAAAATATATAGTCTCTAAAACTTTTTAGTAGGAGAAACGCACTAGCCAGGTAGAAGCTGGCGATTTGAATAATTGAAAATGACAAGTAACATATTAACTTGAAGTTTTCCTTCAAATAAGTTTCTTTTTCCAAATTGAGAAGATTGTTAATGTCTTGTATATTTTTAAATATATTCCTCTGAATATTTCTATTAACAAAATAATATAGTGGCTGCAAAAGCGTGACACCAAAAACTATCATCACGAAAAAGATTTGATCAGACATCCATAAAATTTCAGTAACGTTGAAACTTTCCTTATCGAAAAATATTATGTGATCAATTCCAGAGAGAATGTACAATATTTGCAATGGCAATGCAATGATGATGTTTCTTAACACGGGCGTTTGTTGGATATTAAAGAAGACACACCCGAAAATATTTCCAATAAGTAATACAGTCTGTATTCGATCTAGAAACGTTCCTCGATTCCTTTCGTAAAGATAATTTTTCAATTGATAATATAACGAGACCATTTCTCTTGTGTTTCTGGTTGTGCGGCTAGTGTGTTAATGCTGACATAAACAAGATTATGTACATTACTTTGGATACGCATTTATATAATTAATTTATACAATACTGCCAATGTATGCCAGACATAAATAGGTATAATATCATATCTCCCTCTCTCGACCAATACATAAATGTATTGACCGACAAAGCAAGAACGCTTCTATCTTACAGATCGGAGACTATGTTTCCAGTGTATAATAGACAGAAACTTACATCTAGGCTTTATGCCAATTAAAGAATGTTAAAAGGAATCATTCTATTATTAATAACACCCTATCAACTACATATGTTTCACCGATATCACGGATCGTCAGGTTGATTTGTGTTATTAATGAACAATTCCTTCAGAGTGTATTATCATATCTTTCGATACAGAAAATAATGAATAATATCATATCTCCCTCTCTCGACCAATACATAAATGTATTGACCGACAAAGCAAGAACGCTTCTATCTTACAGATCGGAGACTATGTTTCCAGTGTATAATAGACAGAAACTTACATCTAGGCTTTATGCCAATTAAAGAATGTTAAAAGGAATCATTCTATTATTAATAACACCCTATCAACTACATATGTTTCACCGATATCACGGATCGTCAGGTTGATTTGTGTTATTAATGAACAATTCCTTCAGAGTGTATTATCATATCTTTCGATACAGAAAATAATGAATAATATCATATCTCCCTCTCTCGACCAATACATAATTAAAAAATTAACATTCTTTAATTGGCATAAAGCCTAGATGTAAGTTTGGAAACATAGTCTATCTGTAAGATATACACTGGAAACATAGTCTCCGATCTGTAAGATAGAAGCGTTCTTTAATTTAAAGCCTTTGTCGGTCAATACATTTATGTATTGGTCGGAGAGAGGGAGATATGATATTATTCATTATTTTCTGTATCGAAAGATATGATAATACACTCTGAAGGAATTGTTCATTAATAACACAAATCAACCTGACGATCCGTGATATCGGTGAAACATATGTAGTTGATAGGGTGTTATTAATAATAGAATGATTCCTTTTAACATTCTTTAATTGGCATAAAGCCTAGATGTAAGTTTCTGTCTATTATACACTGGAAACATAGTCTCCGATCTGTAAGATAGAAGCGTTCTTGCTTTGTCGGTCAATACATTTATGTATTGGTCGAGAGAGGGAGATATGATATTATTCATTATTTTCTGTATCGAAAGATATGATAATACACTCTGAAGGAATTGTTCATTAATAACACAAATCAACCTGACGATCCGTGATATCGGTGAAACATATGTAGTTGATAGGGTGTTATTAATAATAGAATGATTCCTTTTAACATAAATAGGTATGTATAATAAGCTTAATATTCCTTGATCATCATCATTTAATGTGGTTGCTTAGTACTTTGTTTCAAAACAAGAACTGCTTTTATCATTGGAAATAATAAACAAATTACATCTTGGTAATACTGCGGTTGTCAAACTGGCAACTCGCCGGTCGCATATGGCCCCAGCATACTTTTTTTGTAGTCTACAATATCTTAAACTACTATGCTACATTTTAATACTTCGAAAATATAAAAACTTATTTCGCCAATTAACAATTAATTAACTTTTGTAAAGTTCGAAAGACACTCAGCCAAGCAGCTGGAAGTTGATGCTTCTTGGTAATTCCCTGTGATTCCCCCTAACATTTTTTTATTCCCACTGATATATACCGGGTGTCCCATGATATGATTGTCGCAGTTTAAGGATGCATTACCGAAGCAATTTCAAGTTAAAAAGGTCTAATGAACATATGCCGAAAACTCTATCGTAACTGAGTTACAAGCATTCGAAGCTTTATGTAATCTACTAATATAGGTATTACGTACCGCTGTTGATTTCGTTGTTATTAAAATGTCGAAGTGGCTGTGTATGTAAAGTATGTTGCTTTGTTCGAGTTAAGAAGACGGCGATATTCACTTTGTTTATGGATTGCGTAATGGAAATGGGTAATGGTTAATAAATATCATCGGCGATTTTCCACTTGTAAAGTGCCTTGTATTTTTAGCAATGTCCATCAACATATAAGAGAAACAGGCAAGTTTCCTGTAGCTACTTTTGAGCGTCCCGTACAACAAGAACTTGTTCAAGAAGAAGCAATATTTAATATGGTTGGCGCTCAACTAGTATCCGAAGAATAGCCAACTGATTTTACGTAGACCGCATGAGAGTATGGACTACACAATTTCGGTTCGTGCCCCTACCGTATCTTACCTGTACAAGATTTGAATTTAATCGCTGGTTAGTAAGAAGTCGAGGGCTTTATTGTAAAATATTGTTTAGTGATGAAGTGTCCTTCACTACAAGCGGCAACAATAGCACCAGAAATTCACATTGTCGGGTATTTGAAAATTTACCACAAATTAAGTGATCTTATTTTTGAGATATTTTCGGCGAATGTTTGCTGTGGTTTTATTGTCTATCGTCTCATCGATCCGTTTGTAATCGAAGAACGTCTCACGAGTTCCTTATTTACTTTTTATAGAAAATGACCTTACAACTTTACTGGATGATCAGGACTGTACTGTACTACTCGATGCAATCTTTGTATCTTTGGTGGCTCAATTATGACGTATTGTTTGCCTATTGCCCCAAATCGGAAATCATTTCGCTTTACTTTTTGCGATATCGTTGTTCTAGAGGCTTCTAGTTCTGCTATAGTAGACAACAGTTAACTACAACACTAACATATTTAGCAAATAAACCGCCCTTTATTTCGGAACTTTTTCATGTCGATTAAATAAAGGGTGTTTAAAATTGCTAGGTTTTTTTAAAGAATGAATAAAATATAGATGGTGCTATGAATTTATCTGGGTATGTGGGCATTTAAAAAGTGTGATGTACGAGATTTATAAAAATCGCTTCGTACACGGTACAACAACGCGTTCAAATTGTTGAATTATTTTATAAAAATCAGCGTTCTGTGAAAAGAGTTTTTAGAAAATTACGTGAATTTTATGGTTTACATAATCGTCCATCTGAAAGCACTATTGGTCGAATTATTAAAAAATTTCGAGACCGGTTCCGTGGAAGATCAAAAAAGTGAAAAATACAGTCGTAGTGGTCGTTCACAAGAAAATATTGGTAACTTGTTATTGGTAATTGGAAGTATCAGTTATGATATTTATATCTGAAAAATAATATCTACCCAATGGTCTCCTCTTGCAGCTCCACAGATGTCCACTCTTTTGTTAAAATTTTCAATGACATTTTGACATAATTGAGTCTATATCTCACCAATGATACGAATAATTTCTTCTTTAAAAGCAGGAATTGATTATGGATTGTTTTTATAAATCTGACTTTCCACATAACCCCAAAGAAAATAGTCTAACGGTGTCAAATCACATGATCTTGGCGGCTAATTAAAATCGCCGTTTTTTGTGATTACACGTCCAGGCAAATTTTCTCCCAATTCGTGATTCGTTGATTCGTGTGCAAAGTGAGGTGTAGCGCCATCCTGTTGAAACCACATATCCTATCGATCAATATTCATTAATTCAGGCCACAAAAATTCGGTTATCATCCGACGATATCGATCACCATTGACCGTTATAGTTTCACCAGCAGCATTTTCAAAGAAGTAAGGTCCAATTACACTACCAAACAGTAACTCGTTTAGGATGTATCGGTTTCTCATGAATAATTCGTGGATTTTCTTCACCTCAGATACGGCAATTTTGTTTATTAACATAGCCACCAAGTTCAAAATGTGCCTCATCGGAAAACATTTTTCGAAAAAATCAGCTGGTTGTTCATTGATGTAATTGGCAAATGAACGACGTTTTAAATGATCTAATGGCTTCAGTTCCTGTGTTATTTGAACCTTATATGCCTTCAGAGCTAAATTCTTGTGTAAAATACGCCATTTATCGATCCACAATTTGAACGCGTTGTTGTACCGTGTACGAAGCTATTTTTATAAGTGTCATACATCACACTTTTTAAATGCCCACGTACCCAGACAAATTCAGTGCGCCATCTATATTTTATTTATTCTTAAAAGAAACCGCGCAATTTGAAACACCCTTTATTTCATCATTCCAAATAGGAACAAACATAATTTAATGAAATTAAATGAATTATAGCTCTATCAATAAGAAAAGAAAGAAAAATAATTTCATAGTTTAGCAAAAATTAGAAGTGAGCCTCATTACTGAATTTGACAACATTGTATGTCAAAATCGAATTGTCTTGTAGTACAGTAGCGGTAAATATTGTGTGGCTTCCAGATGATAAATAACATGAAATAATCCAATGGTTCATGTGCAAACTGACATTTAAAAACCCATAATTTTGGTAAAAAAAGAAATTTCTTGGAACGCAATGAAAGTTCTGAGGAATGTAAGTAAAATATACTCACTTTTTGTCGAATCTTCACCCAATTTCCTATCACCAATCGCATATATGCTAATGCCGAGAAAATTCTTATGGTAGAAAAAATAATGAAACTCCTATTAACTGGCTCTTTGTTCAGCAGCTTATTGCGAGACACAAATAAGAAGTCAGACATCCAAATCATGACCAAAACGTTGCATGCGAAGTGTAATAACGTGCCAAGATTTGAAAGGAAATTCAGTTTCATCGATGAATTGACGACTTCTTTATAAATCTCCAACAAAGTGCTTACAGTTTTGATTTTTATTTTTGGCATGGATTTATCTCCATTAATTTCCTTAATTTTTCTGTTAATGGTTGTGTACTGGTTTTGGATTTCTTTCAGTGTAAGATACTGTATATAATCAACAATCAGGTAAACGCTATGTAAAAAACATTTATTCCCATAATGTCCAAAGTCTCTCAAATCGGTCGAGTTATAAATCCCAATTCCAAAAATAACATTAGAAATTATCAAGAAGCAGGTGAATAACACGAAGCGAAAATTAATTTCGAAACACATTTCCTTTCCTATGTTTAGCATGTTGTTAGTCTTTTGTATCTTTAAATATAAATTTCTGTGCTGTTGCCTCTTAAGAAGAAAATACAATGGTGTCAGCATTGAATATGCAGAATTCAAAATTAAAAATAGTATGTCTGATGTGATTAAAACACCGGTGGTATTAATATTTGCTGCGTCAAAAAATTGTATAAAATTAATAGTAGATGCTAGGTACAGCACTTGCATTGGTAAGGCGATAATGATGTTTTCCCATATTGATGTTTCATGAATATTGAAGAAAACAATTCCGAAAATGTTTCCCAGGTTTAAGAAATTCTGCATTCGTTCCAAATAAGTTTTCGGGTATTTTCGAAGAAAACGATCTTTTATGTTGAATAATTCAGCCATCTTTTTGAATTGTATATCGTCCATGTGAGCTTGACTAACCTAGATAAAACCGATAACAACTGACGACTCTGTGAAAGTATTATTGTGCATATAAGCTTAATACCATTAGTATTGTTAATTTATTAAGCAACTGATGAAATAATCATATTATACTGAAGAATTGATTATATTTAAACTAGTAAGAAAGTACGTGAAAGGGTACTAATGAATTACTTCGTCTTCTATAAACTCGTAATCTATAAGAGAATCTTTGTTATTAATAAAATTTTTAAAATATCCAGTGGTTATGAAATTTCGTGTGAGAAGTGTAAATAATGATACACAGGTCCATACTATCTTCTTCTGGGCTTCCTGGCTGGAACCGCGTCACTGGTATGACCGCCGACGTTTCGTATCCACTCGTATGGGACATCTTCAGAGCTCAACTACTGTTACTGTCTTTCGCAATGAAACTGGTGTAAGTCGATGGTGGACGGGTTTATATTGTTTATTGGGGTGCTTAGAGATCTCTATCACAGCACCCCAATAACCTACTGGGTTAAGGTTAAGTGGGGTGCTTAGAGACCTCTATCACAGCACCCCAATAACATTAACCGTGATGATGGCTACGCCCTACACAACGCCTGGCAATCCTGCATCTCCAAACTACCCAACCGCAACCGTAACGCTCCATTGACCCATGGCCCATTACCCATATGTAAACCCGTCCACCATCGACTTACACCAGTTTCAGTAAGACAGACAGTAGTAGTAGTTGAGTTAGTTATACCAGTGACACGGTTCCAGCCCGGAATCCCAGAAGAAGATAGTATGGACCACGACCGCGGAAGTCTACGTACCAGATTGATACATAGGTCATACGAAAAGAAAAGTCACTGTCAAATAGATTTTGATAATATCAAACGCAAAACATTTTTACTTGGCGGTGAGAAAGATGCACTGTAATCCGTAGACACCCACAAATGAAATGACCACTAATAAGAGCTTAAGAGACAGAGCATTTTTTTAAATTATTACTTCACCTTTGTAGTAGTAACAGTGTGTACAAGTGAATGTCATTAGTCAATTAATATAAAGTGATAGCTCATGGGGCAGATGCATGTGGTGCAAGGTTTATTTTTAATATACAAATATGGGAAGTGCATATAGGAATCATTTATTTATTAGAACAAGGTCTGACCTGATTTATACTCAAACAGTTCTCTAGTTAGGCTTCAAGTGTTATTTTATTCTAAAAACTATTGTAAACTCTAGGAACAAATACATTTTTTTAAAGTTTTACTGTAAAGTAAAAATTAACTCGTATTTAAAAAGTAAGAAATGTGAAAATGATACATTAAAAAGCGTTAAAGAAGTTTCAAAAGCTATTTCATTCAGAACAGTGGAACCTACTTCATATAATTTTGAGCTTTCACGTTGCTGAAAAATTCAAATTTTTACTGCTTTGTGCATCATATATGTAAAGCAGAAGTTTTTGAGAAACTTTTTTCTTTCGCCTGGGACTCGAACCTACGATCTCATTCTTTCAGGGAATGTGCCCTCACCATTAGACCACGGAGACCGTTAATTCGAGTCCTTCTAATGTGCCATAATAATGAATATATAAAACACTTTGTCTAAATTTCGTACTATGTTACGTGCTATATTAACTGCGACTAATTTTATCTGTTAATACATTATCGAGCAAGCAGACTACAGGTTACAATCTCTTTTATATAGCTTTGCTTTTCGTTTCCCAATATAAAGGAGATTGTAACCTATATTGTACTAGCTTAGTTGCTCGATAATATCTTAGCAGACGAAACAAGTCGCAGTAAATATATAATATAGTATGACGTTTAGGCATTATTTATTACTTAGTATTTCATTTATTCTTCTTTAGTGTTTCATTTATTCCTTAATATTTCATTTATTCCTTAGGTAAATAGTAAGTGTTATATCTAATATACATAATTTATTGTAAATCGATTGAGAATGGCCACTATCATCGACAACGAACAATTTTGACTCCCTAAAATAACGGATACCTACTCATAACGATCGTATTTACAGTAAATTTTTGTGGCCTCCATTTAGAATTTTTACTGTATACAAGATTTTGTGCTTATTTCAGGAATATTATCATTTTCACTGACGATCCACTGTTACTGTCAAATACGGTGATATTGTTATTGAAATATGTGTTCAGTAGAAATACAGAACACTGTGTATATTTCAACAATAACGTTGTCATTATCAGTAAGAGTTTAACTAAACTGAGCACTTCGCACCTGCAGTACCTTAGTAATTAATTAGTGTAATATTTTGTGCGCTAACTGAAATATTAGTTGACTTTAACTGTCAAAACTTTGGATAAATTAAAAAAAAGATGTACTGAAATACAATTTCCAAAATATGTTTAACAAAAACAAAAACTTACTTGTTCTCGAACGTTCACCCAATTTCTGATAATGAATCGCATATATATCAATGTTCCTAGAATTCTGAGAATCGAAATGATGATTAATTTATTATCGACTGGTTCTTTGTTTAAAAGCTTGTCGACGGACACAAATAAGAAGTCAGACATCCAAATCACGATTAGTCCGTTGCATGCGAAGTTTAATAGTATGCTGGGATTTAAAAAGAAATTCAGTTTTAATGACAAATCGGCAACTGCACTGTGAATGTCCAGCAAAAAGTTTATAGTTTTGATTTTTATTTTGGCCCCACGCTGACGTTCATTAATTCCTTTAATTCTTCTGTTGATGGCAATAAATTGGTATTGAATCTCCTTAAAAGTAAAATACTGTATATATTCATTGACACCATAGATGCTATACAGAAGCCATTTAATTCCATAATGTCCAAAATCTCCTAGATCACTCGAGGTATAAATCGTAATTCCAAAACTAATATTGGTGATTAACAGGAGGGAGGTGAAAAGTACGAAGTGAAAGTTAATTTCGAAATACATTTTCTTCTTTAACTCTAGCATATCGTTAACGTTCTGTATTTTTAAATATAATTTTCTATGCTTTTGTCTCTTGATGAGAAAATATAATGGTCTCAAAAGTGAAGATCCTGAAGTGATGGTTAAGTAAAGTATAGCTGATGTGAATAAGACGCCGGTGGTGCTGTAACCTGCTACGTTAAAGAAATTTATAAGATTAATAGTAGATGCAAGATACAGTGCTTGTATTGGCAGGGCTATCGTGATATTTCTCCATACTGACGTTTCTTGGATACTGAAGAAAACTGCTCCGAAAATGTTTCCTAGAATTAACAAACTCTTCATTTGTTCTAAATAAGTTTTCGGACATTTTCTAAGAAAACGATTTTTAAGCTGCCGAATAGTGTAACCATCTTTTTGTAACTGTATTGTTCGTATGTATAATAGATTATCCTAGATAATACTAACAACTATTATTATTCTATGAGGGACTATACTTTCATTGCGCATGTGAATTAATATCATCATATCAAACTGAACAATTGATTTTATTTAAGCGCGTAGAACGATATTAAGTGAATTAGATGTTCATATTGGTTCGTTCGCGAATTAATATTTTTCTCACGAGAATTAGTTATATTTTTCACCAGCCAATCGATTCTAAAACACAATGTCATTACATTTTTAAAAACCTGCATTTTAAAGTTCATTTATGAAGAAAAAGTTTTTGATGTATGTTTTATTTTTGATTTAGGGCCTTGTAATATATATGAATATACGAGGGTAGCCGTTTATATTTCGGGAATAGCAAACAAAAAAAACTGTTTGTTATCCAAAATAGTTTTATTGCTTTTCAAAATATTCTCCTTGAAAATCAATGCACTTTTGCATTCGTTTAAACCAATCCGAAAAGCATTGCTGCCACTGTGAGGGCGGTATCTCCAAAATATGAGTTTTGAATGCCTCAACTGCCTCTTCCGGCGTAGAAAACCGTTGACCACGAAGTTTATTCTTCACGTGTGGGAACAAAAAGAAATCACAGGGTGCTAGATCAGGGCTGTACGGCGGATGGCTCATCAATTCAATGTTTTGCCCGGTTAAATATTCAATTGTTTGAACCGAGCTGTGAGAGCTCGCATTGTCATGGTGGAGAATGATCTGTCGTTTTCGGTTTGTTTTTCTTATTTCTTCAAAAACTTTTGGCAAACAAATAGTTGTGTACCATTAGGAATTGACCGTTCTACAACTCTCTAAAGGCACGGTTGCAGCGCGACCGGTTTTTCCGAAAAAACGGGCGACCATTTGTTTTGATGGGCTTCGAACGCGAACAACTTTTGTTGGTTTTGGCCCATCTTGGATTACCAACACAGTCGACTGCTGTTTACTATCGGGATCATACGTATAGATCCAAGATTCATCACCTGTGACGACTTTATAAATGTTCTTTAAGCACCGCTGTTTTATTTTTTGTGCATTTCTTGGAACCAATCGACGCGAGTTCTTTTTTGAACGGCTGTCAAATTATGTGGTACCCAACGTGAACATAGGTTTCTAACGGCTAAATGTTCATGCAGGATCTTATGCACGCTGGTGTCACTAATATCTAGAGATGCCTCGATCTCACGGTATGTCATATGACCGTCTTGGATTATCAATTCAGACACTGCATTAATGTTTTCCGACACAACAACATCTATGGGACGACCTTCACGAAATTCATTTGAATTCACTCTACCAACGATATATTGCAGTTTTCGATGGTGCTTCATCACCATATAAAGAAGTCAGCTCGTCGATGCATTCTTGTTGAGATAATCCACGCCGAAAGTTATGAAAAATAATTGCACGAAAATGTTCGCGAGTTAATTCCATTTTTTCGCTGACATAAAATCTTCAAGTTACTGTCAACAATAGAAATAGCGACCGGATAATAAAACTGTCAAGGTAAATATATTGTCAAAAATGACAAACTTCACGATGCAATCATCAGATCGGTGGCAACACTAACAGTGTTATACACATTTCTTGACAAACACGCATCACCATACACTTGCTTCATCAAATTAAACGTGTCAGTAAACAACTTACAGAGTTTAAAACAGAACTTGATATTTGTTCTTTATTCAAAATTCATTTTTCGACCAATGCCAAATACACACTGTTACTTTATGAGCAAATCCTCTGCTTCTAATGTTGCAAATGTCATGATATTTTGATATAACATTGGTTACCTTACCGACGCATATTTCTTTTAATAGATGGTGCCACTTTTTACTATTTTAAAAAAGTTCGGTTTTCTCTGCGACAGACTGACAGACTATAGATATATATCTATTATATATATCTATTATATATTAATGCTCAATGTTTAACTAATAAAATAGAGGCAGTTGAAATATTAGTACAAGAACAAGAGGCTGGTATTTTGTGTGTTGCGGAACATTGGTTCAGCGTGCACAACATTAATTCCTTTAACATACATAATTACACCTTGGCATCTTCTTTCGTGAGACGCATGTTTTCACATGGCGGTGTATGTATATACACTCGAGCTGGCTCAGATTTTAATAATATGGAATTTGTAACAAAATTTTCTGTAGAAAAAAAGTGTGAAGTCTGTGGCATTTACTTAAATAAATGCAACTTACTCATATTATGTATATACCGTGCCCCTGAAGGTGACGTCATGCAGTTTTTTGAGATTGTTTCCAACCTACTTACTACAATAATGCAACAGTATAACAGGAGTGTAAAGATTGTTCTTGCTGGTGACTTCAATATCGACATAGCAAGGACCAATAAAGATACACGTGACTTCATAAATACGCTACTTGGTTTCAACCTGCACCACACAATTACCCAGTTCACAAGAATTCAAGGTACGTCAAAAAGTATAATTGATAATATATTTACGAATATTGATGAATACACATCTCAAGTAGTTACAACATGTTTATCTGATCACGAAGGAATAAAGTTCAGTACAAAGGGCTGTCAGACAACTAAACAAAATTTTATTAAAACAAGAACCCTTGCACAACGAAATTATGATATTTTCGAGAGCTGTGTTGCATCACAAAGATGGACAAGCACGCGAATTGTAAATGATGTTAATAAAAAACATGATTTCATCTTAACACAACTAATCTCCTGTGTGGACATCGCCTTTCCTCTGAAAACCAGACCAGTCAAAGTGAATAAAGTCACTCAGTCAATTAGAGTGAGTAACGAACTCAGACAGATTAAGGAAACGCTAACTCTTCTACAGGAAGCTTATAACCGTTTAGGCGGTGATGACCTAAAGAATATATTTAATAGTTACAAAAACTTCTATCTCAGAAAAACAAAAGAAGAAAAAAGAAATAATTACCTCGTTTATATATACAACTCGAATAATATACAAAAAAGTCTATGGAATGTAATCAAAAAAGAAACACGTACGACCAGGAGCCCTGAGCAGGTACCGAGCTCGAATGACTTAAGTAATTTTTTTGGTACTATAGCAGAAGAATCTTTAAAAACCTCCAACAACTTGGGCATCCAATCAACGATTCCGGATAGAATCCGTAGGGTTAATAAGTCGTGTTTCTTAGCACCAGTAACACCTAATGAGATAAAAAATATAATTCAAAGAATTAAATCAAAGGACGCCTTGGATATATACGGGATGAATACTAAAATGCTGAAACGATGTGCTGATTGCTTATCCTACTCTCTTTCGGATCTGGTGAACACATGCTTTCAACAAGCTTCTGTACCAAAAAATATGAAGACAGCAAAAATAATACCTATATATAAGGCCGGAGACCCTACGGATCCTCGAAATTACAGACCCATTTCAGTTTTGCCTGTCCTATCAAAGCTTTTGGAGGCAGCACTTCTGTCGCGACTGGTGGCATTTCTGGAAAAAAATGGTGTCCTGGCCGAGAATCAATTTGGTTTTCGTGCTGGTAGATCGACGATAGATGCCATGCTGGCCATATTAAATTTTATTTGGGATACTTTTGAAGATGAAGAGGTTGCCATGGTGTTAGCGTGTGACTTGTCTAGGGCCTTCGACTGTGTGCAGAGTGACATGCTTTTGCGGAAGTTGGAATGTTATGGCATTCGTGGTCAGGTGTCGAGGTTGTTCCGTTCCTATTTTGAAGGGCGAGGGCAGTTGTTCACTTTAATGGCGTAACGAGTGAACTAAAGACCACCAGATATGGAGTGGCTCAAGGATCTCTTTTGGGTCCTCTTCTGTTTTGCCTGTACGTCAATGACCTTCCGCAGCATGTCACGCAAATGGTTGTGCAATACGCTGATGACACAACGTTTCTTTGTAGAGGGAAGAGCGATCAGCAACTTGGAGAAGGGGCTCACGAAACGCTGTCGGAGGTCATGGCATGGTTTTCGGCAAACAAGCTGGTCCTGAATGAGGCCAAAACTGTCAAACTGGCATTCACTTCCAAAAGGAAAGAAACTCCCGCGAATGCAGGGTGAGTCAAAATATTGGGAATACGTTTAGATACCAGACCAACCTGGAAGGATGAAGTGGACGCCCTCTCGAAAAAACACTCTTGTGCAATATATGCTGTGCGGAGAATCAGAGCCATCACAAATAAGGAAACTGCAAAAACAGCTTATCACGCACTTTTTCACTCGCGGATGGCATACAGTGTCCAACTATGGGGCGATTCAGTGCATGCCAATGACATTTTTAATTTACAAAAGAAGGCATTACGAATAATCGAACAAGTTAATATAACGGCACATTGTAGACCTATATTCATAAAAAATAAAATAATGACGTTGGCCTCCACTTACATATATAAGCAATTGCCCCGCGCTAAACGAGAGCTACCAACCCAGACAAGGAAAGGAGAGGGAAGAGCAATACAACTGAGATCCAGACAACAAGTACTTCTTCCCAACCATAGGCTACGTACTACTGCTGCCCAACACAAATATTTGGATATGTTTAACAAGTTGTCATTATCGTGGACTGAAAAACCCATTTTGAAATTTAGAAATGATATAAAAACATTTCTTTTAGAAAACGGATTCTACACAGTAACGGAGTTCCAAGACCAGATGAAATCAATCAAATATGATACTAAACTGTATGTTCTGCTTTGTGCACACATATGTTTATACCACACTTACACACAGTACATTTATACATACATACACACACAGACCATCATATACAATGACGTTACCTCTTTATCTGTATTATAATAGATGGTAAAATAAAGCTTATTATGATTATTATTATACATACTTACATTACTTATATTTGTTAAAAATGTATTTGCTTGTTTAATATTGTAAATTTTACAAACACACAAGCATTTTTAACGTAACAATTTTTCTTAATTGTGTACTTTTCAAAAGACTTATTGATTTTAAATCTTTTTAGTTGGTAAGATTCACTCAAATTGGTACACAAATCCTACTAATTTATACAGATATCTAGATTTCTTATGAAATGTTCCCATTAAATACAAAATAAACACAATCCATGGGTCAGTATACAGCTATTATGAATTGTCAGACAAAAATAATATTAAAAAATGTAAATAAAATTAAAACAATACTAAATAAAAAATAAGTACCCTCCGAACTTCATAGAAAAAACTATCAAAAAAAGGCTATTTACACTAAAAAAATAGAGAAAACGAGATAGAGATTGTAAATACAGAACACCGAAAAATCGCCTCAAACATCGACAAACCGACATTCATGACTTTACTATATGCACCACACCTATCGGAAAACCTATTCAAACGCTTTGGAAAATATAACATTAAAATAGCCCACAAATCGAAAAATATAAACAAATCCTTTGTTACCAAAATTAAAAACACGAAACACCTAAAGAAAAACGAACACACAGTATATACAAAATATGCCAATCTTGTGAAGGTATGTATATGTAGGACAAACATAACAACATCTACATAAAAGAATATAAGAACACAAATACAGTCTAACCAGTAAGAAAATCAATGCAGTAGCCTTATCTAAACATGCTTTAGAGAAAAAATATAAATTGGACGTAGACAACATCAAAATCCTCGAAATAGAAAATAATTGCAATAAACGTATAATTAAGGAAATGATAGACATAAAAATATATCAAAACACAATAAATGATAGAAGAGACACTTTCAATCTCAATGATATTTATAACAATATCCTAAAAAAAAATTAAAAAAATAAGTTGTCTACATTTCCCTCTATATACAAGCATTTAATAATGGAAATTTACAAATACACAACATGCAGATATACATAACATGAGGTAAAAGGGAAGCGAAAATACCAGATGTTGCTTTTAGAAAGCATCAACTAAAAACATTTAGAAGGCATAAATCTTTTGACAAATATATTGGGTTGGCAACTAAGTACTTTTGGTTTTTACTGATAGAGAGCGTGCTTTATTTCTTGTATAACGTATGTTAGTGCTGTACTTTACCGTTTGTCGCGTGATACTAGTCACATTGACGTAACTTCAGAAGCAAGTAGTGCGTGATTTTTATTAAAGCTATTAGTTGTGGGTTAATTTTAAATGGAGTGCAGAAACGAACATTTTTGACATATTTCACTATTTTATTTCCGTAAAGGAAAGAAAGCTGCTGCGGCTCACAAAAAGATATGTGAAGTTTGTGGTGCTAATTGCTTAACAGAGCGCACGTGTCGGAATTGGTATAAAAAATTCCGTTCTGAAGATTTTTCTCTCAAAGATGAGCAACGTTCTGGTCGGCCTACTGACGTTGATGTTGACCAAATGAAAGTAATAATTGAAGAGGATCGTCATATAACTGTTCGAGAGGTTGTGGAGAGGCTACATGTATCGCACACAACAATTGAAAAACATTTAAAATGTTTTGGACTAGTTAAGAAGCTTGATATTTGGGTATCTCACGAATTGGAAGAAATTCATTTAACACAAAGAATCAACTTTTGCGATATGCACCTTAGATGAAGTGAAACCGACCAACACGATAAACTAGCTCAAACCACATCGAAAGCTGAATTGCATCCAAAAAAGATCATGCTATCAGTTTGGTGGGATTACAAAGGTGTTGTGTTTTTTGAGCTGCTTCCAAGGAACCAAACGATCAATTCTGATGTTTACTGTCAACAATTAATAAAACTGGATGAAGCAATCAAAGAAAAACGGCCAGAATTGTCAAATCGGAAAGGTGTAGTTTTCCACCAAGATAATGCAAGGCCTCACACATCTTTGGCAACTCGTGGGAAACTATTGGAGCTTGGCTGGGAAGTGATGCCACATCCCCCATACAGCCCTGATCTAGCACCATCTGATTACCATTTATTTCGAAGTTTGCAGAATTCTTTGAATGGTAAAACTTTCACAAATGACGATGACCTTCACTCGCACCTGGTTCAGTTTTTTGCTGATAAGGACCAGAAATTTTATGAGCGCGGAATCATGCAGCTGAAAGAAAGATGGCAAAAGGTCATTGAGCAAATGGAAAATATATAATTGATTAAAAACTATTCTTTGTTTAAAAAAAAGTGTTTTATTTTATACTACAAAACCGAAAGTACTTAGTTGCCAATCCAATACAATTACAAAAAATTGTTTTTGTTTTTTAAAAATGATTGCTTGAAAATTTTACAATATTAAACAAAAAGGTATATTTTCAAAACAAATTTAAGTAATTACAAATATTTATATGTAAATATATATATATTAAAAAAGAACTGTTATTCACAATTGGTAATATATAACTGTAAATGGTATTGCAGGTTGAAGAAAATAAATAGCTTGAAAAAGGGGGACCCTGCTCCTGAAACGTCGTTAATATAGATTAAATGTGTTATGTGAAGATTATAATTAGAAGAAATCGACCAACATACTAAAGAAGAAGAAATATATATAACATGAAAAAGTGTTGTTAATGGAGGTCCCAAAATTCATGCTAGAAGTGATTTTTTTATAAAAGACACTGGTTTATAATTAAAAATTGTAAATTTTTTGTTGACTCATAAAGTACGCAGTATAAGATTATGTATATCATAGCATATTGGGTAAATGGCTTCCAGGGCTTTCCTGAGGCATACGCACTCTTGAGTTGAAGTTTTTCATGACCGTTTTGCATAAACGTATCTAAATTTCGTTGATATAGCGCCCAGTTTTCTCCTTCAAGGCGTGGATGGTCACAGGTCTGTTGGCATAAACCTCAAATTTTAAGAAATCCTAAAGAAAAAATCCAACGCCTTTAAATTGCATGATCTGGGCGATCAATTCTCATAGAACGGAAAATTACACGAGTTCTTGCAAGATCAAGCAGATATTGCCTATAATTGGTGTGATAGAAATAAACTAGATGCAAATAACTCTAAATGTGGAGTACTTTCTTTCTCAAGCAAATCATACATCACCCTTATTGCCTAAATGGCTCCCTCTTACCACGGCATGAAAATATGGTGGATCTTGACGTTACCTTCGATTTCAAATTGTCCTATTCTTCTCATATTGAAAATATTACCAACTCCAGTTTAAAAAGTTTGCGTTTTATAATATTTCTATGTGCGCTCTAAACTTGAGCATGCTTCCTTGGTTTGGTCTCCTGTACATGTGTACCAAGTATGCTCTCTGGAGTTCCTAAGGTTCCTAAAATATCTTTACTTCAAGTATACTGGCTCGTTTGCTTCCCGGGGCTTTGATCATCAGGAACTGTTAGATGTATTTGGTATTGATTGTTTGGCATTGTGTCTGAATCAGGCTTCTATGAGGTTTCTATTTAATCTGTTTAATAATGGCATTGACGCCCTAAAGCTATTACAAGAAATTCACTTTCCCGTTCAAAGATTGAAAACTAGATTGCACAAATTGTTTTACTGACATCGTGTGAGGATAAATATTATGCATGATTTTCCTTTATGTAGAACGTGCTCTTATTATAGTACATTGCCTAACAGCATCGCAATAAACATTTTTCATCGCTATCGTTGTTGTTTTCGCGTTGTGCTGTTGTATATGTCATATAGAATTGTTTTTGTGTGTAATTGTTATATTTATAATAACCAACATACATGTGTCCTGCAATATTCTTTGCCTTGTAATTAGATTGTAAATATATTTGGAAAATAAATACTATTATTATTATTATTATATAACAATAGATTTTATTGAAGATATTAGTAATAATATATATTGGCGAATTAAGTAAGATATTTCTTCAGGGAAACGACAAATAAAGTGGAACTTGATATCTTACTTCGATTTTTTGTGCTAAAAATAGTGTCCGTTACAGCAACCAAGGGCGATTAATATTGTGAAGAAGCTCATGTAAAAAAGAAACGCTGTTTCTTATTCTTCTGAATTGAAAATATCGAATTTCAATGCGTGCAACAAGAATCGAGTGGTAACAATTTCTTTGAGGGTAAACATGGACGGTCCCAAACTAGAGAACCTTCATAAGTTTCCCCTGAATTTTCTCCAACTCTCGCTTACGACATATGAGACAAAATGAAAAGCAAGCTTGTTAAATGTATTCCGCCGATTTGACCTCTTCCGAACTTACTTATGTAGCGCTGGCCATCTCTCATTGCACACGTAGCATGTATGCATATCGACTTGTGAAAATAAAGTTCGTTTGCATTTGCCCAAGTAAACAAAGGGCTATCCTCATCGGCGCGGTAGTAGCGAGATCTCTCTCTCCTCACTTCATCAAAAGGCAGATGTGAAACTTACTAAGACGAGTTGTATGCCGTTTAAGTTATTGTACAGCAAAAATTACGTTTGCATCTCCGCGCGTTTGAAATATACATGGTGTGCCCGTGAATAAATTCTAGCAGTGTATAACGTCTTAGTTTTTGTATTCAACGCAAATGTGTTACTAGTAGAAAAGATCCTTACCTCATTTTGAACCTTCACCCAATTGTTAATTTTGAACACAATGTAAACCGCTACTGTTGTGATTCTCATGACACAAATGAGACATAAATAATTAACCTCCTCTTCCTTCCTTAATGCGTATAGAGACACAAACAAGAAATCAGATATCCAGATCAATACACATACGTTGCAAGCCAGGTTTATTAATGTATTGACACTCAGAAATAAATTCAGATCTAACGAAGACTTGATGATATCATGGCGAATTTCTATCATGTTGACTACAGTTTTGAATTTTATCTCAAACGGATCTTCATGTTTTTCCATGTGTTTTATTTTTTCGTTAATGACAACACATTGATTCTGTATTTCTTGAAGAGTAAGGTAGTATATATAATCGTTAACATAATGAGGAGTGTATGCAAAACATCTATTCGCGTAGTGCGCAATATTTGATATATTTAGTGCCTTGTATGATAGGACTGTAAAACTTACGTTAAATATTATTAAGAAAGATACGAAGAAAATAAAATGAACGTTAATTGCGAAGCACAATTTCTCTTTTACTTTCAAATGGTTATTAAGATGTTGTATTTTTAAAAACATTTTTCTGTGCTGTTGCCTTTTAATGAAAAAATACAGTGGTTGTATAATCACAGATACAGAATTCATAACGGAAAAAAGTGTATTTGATGCGAACAGCACTCCTGTTCTATTATGACTTTCGTCATAAAATTCTACGAAATGGATATTGGAAATGAAACATAGCACTTCTATTGGCAGGGCGATCATGATATTTTTCCACGGTGATGTCTGATCGATACTAAAGAAAATTAATCCAAAAATGTTGCCTAAAATTAAGAAATTCTTCATTTGTTGCAAGTATGATCTTGGACACTTTTTTAGGAAACGACTTTTTAAGCTAGAGTATGGATTTTTCATTTTTAACAGTATTTTATGTATGTATACACCTGCACTATAGTAATAACTAGCTGCACTCGTGAGTTGATGCTCTTCTTTCTTCATTGCATATACAAATTAACTTAGTTAATGCTGTTATTGGAAAAATTGACTTCATTTATTATCTTAGTAATTACATCTACGAGAAAAATAAACACACTTACATTTCAATAACATTATTGGATCATTATTAAATTAGAATTTCTAGATATTTCTAAAATATTATATTCTTGTTATATTTGTACAACGTGCCGTTATAATTATTGCAGCAGAAAGGAAGGTTTAATTATGGCGAATTATTTAAGTTTATTATCAGCAAAAGTTTTTATGAATAGTTTAGAAACTACAAATCTAACTAATCCATTTAGTAAAAATATTTTTTGAAATATTATAGCTTGCTTTCCCGGTACAAGAAGAGAGACTATACTATAGAATAGTTTTGTCTATTTTGGCACAATACAGTTTGCCTTTCTTCTAATACACCCATGATTCTGTGATCGCAATACTTCTAAACTTAACTTGCGAAGAATTTAAGTGATTTTGTGACGCCTTTATTGGAATTGAATGTTTTTCCATCTGAAGAAACGAGGGTCAAAGGGTGTGGTAGTTCATTCTATTGTGGCCTTGGTAATCCGCTGCGAAAGCAGCTTTTTCCACTAATTTCGAAACATAAACTAGTTTAAGCGAACACATCAAGGCTGCATTATAAAATATTGCGAATTATTTTATTATTTAACTGATACCGACGTAACAAAGACGATTGACTAAATTATAATTATTTACACATATCCGTCTCATTTCTGATAAATTCACGCACAAGTTCGATGTTGACTTTCCGCAACCACAGATTTTTTTGCCCAAGATGTTCGTCGTCATTTATGTCTGTGCGGCCGCCTTTAACCCTCCGTTACCATCGTCTGGGTGGATTCCACCCAAAAGTCTGAACTTTTAAGTAAACTATATAATTTTCTATGAAAATCGTCCCTTTATTATAATGTTATCCACCTTTGAATGGTTTTTTATGTTTAGAAGTACATTCTACTACATTACTCCGAGATTATATTAATATAAAATTTATTTTAAAAAGAGCTTGGGTGGTTTACACCCGCGATAGTAATAGCGTTTCATTTTTTTGGGTGTTTTATACCAATTGATAGTAACCTTGTACATAGTTTTAGCGATTACTTTGAGTGATCGCTAATATAAATAAAAGCACTTGTGTTTCTTTCTTTTTTTTGCGAATAAGCCCAACTGTTGTTATGACGAATAGATGTACCGTTATTCCATGGGCATTATATACATACATACAGGTATGAACAGTTTCTTTTTGTGTTTTTTGTACGTACAAAACGACAATATAATTTTTATTATCAGTATAAAAGTGTATCACGTAGTGTTAACAAGTAAAAAAATGAGTTCTTACGAAAGAGAGCAGGAGCGACTGATGTCACTTTTATCAGATATTAACTTGAGAGAGGAAGATGATATTGGAGGTGAAAGTAGTGATGAAAGTGACCAAGAAATAGTGAGCAGTCATGACTCAGATTCTGAGCAGGAACTTGAAGAAGACGAAGGAAATGATGAAATTCAATACGTCGGTAAAGATGGAACTACATGGCGAAAACATCCATTTCCAACAACGCGAACACCGGCTGAAAATATATTTGTAAATGTTTCAAAGGTAACATCAGCTTCAGAAAAAGTTACAACGCTATTTGAAAGTTGGGAACTTTTTTCAACTTCTTGGATCTCGTTGTGGAATATACAAACATATATATTTTAAAGATGCAAGTAAAATACAAAGATTTGAGAAATGCACATATTACAGACAAAGATGAAATAAGTGCTTTACTTGGTTTATTGTATATCGCTGGTTTGCACAAGTCGTCACATGTTAACGTACGAGATATATGGGCTTCAGATGGCACTGGACTGGAAATATTTGCAGCAACAATGTCCTATAATCGGTTCCAGTTTTTATTGAGATGTATTCGTTTTGACAATGTGCATACCCATCAAGAGCGTCAAAAATTCGATAAACTTTCACCAATATGTGAACTTTTTGGAACTTTCAATCAAAATTGTGAAAAAAACTTTACTTGTGGCTGTTATGACGAAAAATTGGAAAGTTTTCGCGGACGATGCAGTTTTAGGCAATATATTCCCAACAAGCCAGCAAAGTATGGTATCAAAATATTTTCTGCCGTAGATTCTATTACATATTACACTTCTAAGCTGGAAGTTTATTGTGGTTAACAACCGCTTGGACCATATAATTTATCAAATAAGTCAGAGGAAGTTGTTAAAATAATAACCGAACATCTTCAAAGTGCTGGTCGGAATATAACCACTGACAACTGGTTTACGTCTTACGGTCTAGGTGAATACTTATTAGAAAAAAAGACGACATTAGTGGGAACCATAAGAAAGAACAAAAGAGTCTTACCACCCTCGTTTTCGCAAGCCAGAAATCGTGCAACTTATTCGACGATTTTTGGGTTTAGAAACAAAAGTACGATTTTATAGTACATTCCAAAAAAAAATAAGTGTGTTTTATTGCTCTCTCCCATGCATAGAGATGGTAAGCTGCTAGATGTTCCAAAGTGTTTGCCCGAAATAATTGAGTTTTATAACAAAACCAAAGGAGGAGTCGATACGACTGACCAGTTATGTTCTACATATAACGTAGCCAGAAATTGTAATCGCTGGCCTCTGGTAATATTCTACTCTCTGCTGAATGTGGCTGCCATAAATGCACGTATTGTTTTGTTGCGCACTCAAAATCCACCACTAAAATACAAAAAGCGTTCACCTTTCATCAAAGATTTGGCGTTTAGGCTTATTACGTCACATATGGAAAAACGTAGCACAATTAAGACATTGCCAACTAATATCAAAATAAGCTGCCAAAAATTTATCAAACAACTTCCTGGAAAGCAGAATGAACCCGAAGACATATCACCACCAAAAAACTTAAACAGAGTCGTTGTCAGGTATGCGGTAATAAAAAGGGCCGTAAAACAAAAACAACATGCTGCAAGTGCGACATTTTTATTTGTAAAAGTCACAGTTACCCACTGTGTACTAATTGTTATCAATCAACACATTCAGAATTGATAAACAACTGCGAAAACCATGATGATATGTTTGATGGATTTGATGAGTGACTACAATTTTGTTGGTACTTAGTTCAATTTCTACGCAAAATTTTACTTTGTTTACAAAAATATTATTAAATAACTTTATTTTCTTTATCTTTTTAGCTTTCGAATTCAGTAATCCGCAGAGGATTTGCTTAAAAAGTTTTTTAATTATCACTAGAATTATATAATCCATCTAATATAATTTTTTTGTTTCCTTTTTTTAATGAAATGTTAATAAACAACATATAATTTGAAATAAAATAATAGATTTATGACTAAAACTAAATTTGTTCGGTATTTTAGTGCTCCTTACTTCAAAAAATTACATTATATGTATATTTGAATTTGGCGATTAAAAAATGTAGACACTTTAAACCCATGGGTGGGTTACACCCAATTATAGTAACGCAGTAAGTGAAATATACTATAGTGATGGAGGGTTAAATCGTTTATACCACTCATACATGCTTGTATGTGATAAACACGCATTACAATACACTTGTTTCATCAAATTAAACGTCCCAGCAAACGATTTACCGAGTTTAAAATAGAACTCGATACGTGCTCTTTGTTCGAAATTCGTTTCTCGACCAATGCCAAATACACATTGTTACTTTATGCACGCTTTCTATGCTTCTAGTGATGGAAATGTCATGACATTTTGACATAACATTGGTGAAAGATCTGCTTTACCGATACATATTTTTTTAAATAAATGGCGCCATTAAGAATTATTATTTTAAAAAAATTCTGTTTCCTCTGCGACAGATTGTGTGGATATGTGTGGGTTGAGTGAAATGTTTCCTGGCGTTAGTCTGAGGACGTGCGATAAATCTAAATCATAATGTAATAATAATGGTTAAAATACAGACGCATATACATTATAAATATAAACATAGTCAATGCAGCATTTCATTTCTTTAAAAGAAAATGAAAAAATTGAAAAATACACCTCCATCGAAATAGAAGTGAAAGGAGAGCTTACAGGCTAAAAAAAATTGAGTGATATATGTTTGAAAGGGCACTAGAAATTGAACACCTAGAAGAAGTACATGGCATATTTTAATCGCGAAACTATGCAACGTACCTAAAACACTTTTATAAATTCTTACCTCGTTTAGAACGTCCACCCATTTACCAATTTTGAGTGACATGTATTTTAATGTTGCCGCCATTCTCGCAACACAAGCGAAGTTCATATAAATGTCAATCGTCTCTTCATTCAGTAGTTTGTCCAGAGACACATATATAAAGTCAGACATCCAAATCAACACAAATACATTGCAGGTGAAATTTAACAATATGCTGAGATTCAGGAAGGAATTTACACTAAACGAAGAATCGATAATGTGTTTATAAATTTCTACCAAATTACGCGTTCTTCTGATTTTTATCTGAGCAGTGCATTTCTGATTTGCTATTTCTTTAATTCTGCCATTAATCACAGTAAATTGGTTTTGTATTTTTCTAAGCGTTATGTACTGTATATAATCATTTATGTAAAAAGTAGTATATAAGATACCTGTTATTCCGTAATATCCATAGTTTACTATTCTGGAAGATTGATGTACTATGGTCCCAAAGGTCATATTCACGGTTATTAACACAAACAGGAAAAATACAAACTCAAAATTTATTTCGTATTGCATTTCCGTCCCCAAGTTCAGCAATCTGTTAATGTATTGTATATTTAGATACAATTTCTTGTGTTGTCGCTTTTTCATCAAAAAATAGAATGGTTGGATAAGTGACGTTGCAATACTCATAATTAAGAAAAGTATATTTGATGCAAATAAGACAGTACTGTCGTAAGCTGCTTCGTTAATAAATTTATTAAACTTACTAACATATCCAATGTACAGAACTTGCACTGGTAGTGCGATTACTATATTGTTCCATACCGATGTTTCTTCAATACTGAAGAAAACGCAACCGAAAATGTTCCCTAGAATTAGGGCAATCCTTATTTGCTGTAGAAATGTTTTCGGGCGTTTTTTGATCAGAGAATTCTTTAAGCGATTTAAAATTGTATTCATATTCGTATTCTGTGTGTCGTGTTGTGAGTGTTAGACTAACAATTGATAATAATACGAATTTATTTCGAATCTAATATTCATTATTAATACTTATGTAAATTGAGTTCAGAATGTATCAAATTAATTGTGCTTACGAGCGTCTGAATTTATAGAATTAATTGTATTTGCACATAATCATGATAACAGTAATGTAATAATAATGAAATACTTTATTGTTCCACATACAGTCATGTGCACGAAAATAGCAGTCCTAAATTAATACATATAAATAACGCGGACAACTCTGTTGCAGCTATATTGAAATATCTAAAGTCCCTAAATATATATGGTTTCCGGTAAAGTACCAAATATGAGGGGGAATTACTGACTTTTCTAGCCATGCATTGTTATATGCCTGTGCATTAAAATAGCAGTACCATAGCTGGTAGCACTAAACGCAGACGTATGAAGTTCTGATTGTTGCAGAATAATTAAACAATAAAACAAAACATTATTCGTTGGAAAAAAGAATAATTATACTTAATCTCAAGACGAAAGCTACAAGTTTATAAAAAAATATGTTCTCATGTTCCGCGAAAATGATTATAAACGCTATGAACTGGAGAAAAGGCAACGAAACTTGTGATAGAAAAAGGAAAACGAACCCTAGAGAAGACAGAAGCATTATAACTTGTGCAAAGGTGATACCGTTCATAAGTTCAACTTCATTTAAAAGTGAGTTACACCTTTATATAGGCACCTCTACTTTTAGACGAAGATTGATTCAAGGAAAGTTGTGTGCAAGAAGGTCTGGGAAGGTACCATTATTAAATAAAAGGCAAATACAAAGTAGATTGTCGCTTGTTCATGTACAATGGGATGAAAAAAAAGTGGCGTACTGTACTGTGGTCTGATGAACCGCAAATAGTTTTATTTATTTCTGTTGCATACCAACAATACGTACGAAAACTACCATTGACAGTGTTTCAATCCCAGTATACCAAAAAGACGGTAAAATTCGGAGGCTCAAGCATCATGCTGTGGGAGTGTTTTTCGTGGTATGACGTAGACCCTTTACCCAAAATACAATAGAAGGCATAATGAATGCTAACGTTTATGTGAACATAATACAAACTGTACTTCTACCATATGTAGATAAAGAAATGTTACTGAGATGGTTGTATATGCAGGATAACGATCAGAAGCATGTTTCTCGTAAAGCGAAAACATGGTTTCGCTTTGGGTTGGCCGGCATAATCGCTAGACTTAAACCCCATTGAAAATTTATGGGTGGAGTTGAAAAGGCTGTATCTGCTGCTAAGCCGTAAAATATTGACGATCTGTGGAGAATATGCCAAGCCGAATGGCAATCAATTTCAGCAGAGACGTGTAGGTAGACAAGTGTCAAGAGGTGATAAACAATAAAGGAGAAGCAACAAAATATTAAGTGCTTCAAACCCAATTAACTATGTAAAAATTACATTTGGTTAGTATTTTGGCGAGACTGCTATTTTATGCACAATTATTTTGTTTGTCCTAGAACATAAACAGTTTTTTTTCTCTTTGATATTAAGAAACCTATTTATTGTTACAGTTATGTAACATGTTGGAATAAAGAGTTCAATAAACTTGAATTTCTTTTATTTAACGTATGAATTGATATTTCAGCAAATTTAAGACCACTGTTATTTTCGTGCACATGACTATGTAACGGGTGGGCCATTTAAAAGTTTAAAGTTAAAAATGCAATAAAACAAAAACGGTTTCAAATTTTGCCAAATTTATTTTTTGTTGTGAAGTACAATTGTTCCGGTTAGAGATAAAATATTATTTGATTCATATGGCTGCCGCGGCTGGCCTCAGAGTACCCCATTCGATCGGACCAATTTTCGAGCACTTTTTCGAGTGTATGGGGTTGCAACTTGGCAATGGGATCACGAATGTTGGCCTTCAAATGCTCAATTGTCTCTGGTTTGCCGGCATAACACTTATCTTTAACGGCGCCCCACAGAAAATAGTCCAACGGTGTCAAATCGCAGCTTCTTGGCGGCCAATTGACATCACCATTTCGGCTAATTAAACGGTCATCAAACGTTTGACGCAATAAATCGATCGTGGCATGAGATGTGTGGCAAGTTGCACCATTCTGTTGAAACCAAACATCGTTCACATCAATACCATGAAGAGCGGGCACAAAAAAATCGGTTATCATGGTGCGATAGGTGTCACCATTGACCGTAATGGTTGCGCCGTCCTCATTTTCAAAGGAATATGGGCCAATGATGCCTCCGCTCCACAAGCCGCACCAAACAGTCACTCGTAATGGCTAATTGGTAGTTGGCTTCTGTAAGACCACGTGTGGGTTTTCTGAGCCCCAAATACGGAAATTTTGCTTGTTAACGTACCCACCAAGATGAAAATGAGCTTCGTCAGAAAAAATTATTTTTTTTGTCAAAATCGACATCATCTTGGCTCATCTAGCGAAGCGAAAACGAAGCGGATGGCCATGCGGCTTCAACTCTTGAACCGATTGAACTTTGTAAAGCGTCATACCGAGATCTTTTCGCAAAATTCGACGTAAACTGGTGCGTGAAATGTTCAATTCTTGAGAACGATGACGAGTTGATGTTCATAGATTTTCACGCACACTCTCAGCCACAGCTTCGATATTTTCGGGTGTACGCACTGTACGAGCACGCTCACGTCTTGGCGCATCAACAATGACACCAGTTTTACGAACTTTAGCAATAAACTTGCGTATACTGGGCACTGTTGGTCTTTCTCTGCGACCAAATTTTGTACGACATTTTCGTGTAATTTCCGACCAATTGTCTTTGTTTTTGAAATAAATTTCCAATAAATTCCAACGTTGGTCAAGTGTAAATCGATTCATTTCGTTCAGTGGAGATAATATACTGAATTTTGTGATAGAATAGAATGACATAAGTATTGCCAGATTCGAAATAATGGTTCAAATTTAAACCGATAGATGGCCCACCCGTTACATAGCACATACGAAAAAGAATAAATTACAAAATTAAATGAAATTGTTGGAAAAAAGTAAATAAAAATCACAGAAATGAAATAAAAATAATTGAAAATTATGTTATGTTTCCAAAGCAGATTTTTCTTCGACGTACAGTACATTAACGTAGCCGCATTTCTAGAGGAGGAGTGTGGAACAGAGAAATTTCAGTTGTCTAATATTACAAATGAGGTCTAAACAATCACTTCGATCATTTACTAATTTAAAAAAAAAACGAGCTCTACGTAAGGAATCAATTAAAAATTTCTGTTAATTTAATTAACGATGGAATAGCAGAAAATAATAATTTTCATAATTCCCATCGTAAAAAGAACTTAATTATATGTTTATACCTTACATAATTATTAATATCTAGATTAGGATCTGCGTTCCTCTAGTGATTTGACATTGCGCTTCCCTAACGAAAGATCGTAGTTGATAATACGACCAGGATATACTTCAGAAGATTTAAATGTCAGGAACTTAAAAATCAATTTTGCATACAGTTGATTACAAGGCGCGGCTACTTCAGAGAATACTAAAGAAGATTTCAACTGAAGGAGTAAAGCAAGTAAAATTCCAATTATCATGTATATACTGTTATCTGTTATTCACTATGATGCAGACGCCTACGGTGCGCATATGTACAGAAAAATATTCTTACCTCACTTCGAACGTTTACCCATTTGTTGATTTTAAACCCAATATAAATCAATGATACTATAATTCTTATTACACACACAAGATAGAAATTATTGTTAAATCCATCTTCTGTTGTTAAGTTGCTTAACAAAGTTATAAACAAAAAGTCGAGCATCCAAATCACTACAAGTATGTTACAAACGAGGCCTAGTAATATGCTTTGATTCAGGAAAAAATTCAGGTTCGATGAAGAACTGATGGCTTTATGATAACTTTCTGTCATACTGATTATAGTTTTCATTCTCATCGGAAGTGTATCTTCATGATCTTCCATATCTTTTATTCTCTCGTTAACGGCTGTACATTGGTTTTGTATCTCTTTGAGGCAAATGTATTGTATGTATTCATTAACATAGTAAGCTGTAAATATAATAACTCTAACGAAGTAATGTCCAAACTTTGCTGTGTTCAATGACTTATATATAATTATTCCAAGGCATGTGTTAAGCATCGTTATGAAAACTAAGAAAAATCCAAAACGAAAGTTAATTACGAAGTTCATTTTCTTCTCTAACTTCAAAGCGGTGTTGATTTCTTGTATTTGTAAAAATAACTTCTTATGTTGTTTTCTGTTGAGTAAAAAATACAAAGGTTGTATAATCATAGCCCAAGAACTTATGACGAAGAAGAGTGTATTCGACGCTAATAAAACATCCGTCGAAACTACTATTGCTTCACTAGAAACTTGTATGAAATGAATGCTATACGCGATATACAGCAATTGTATGGGTAGGGCGATTACGATATTTTTCCATGTCGATGTTTGTTCGATATCGAAGAAAATACATCCAAAAACGTTTCCTAGAATTAGGAAATTCTTTATATATTGTAAAAACGTCTTCGGACATCTTTTCAGGTAACGACATTTTAAATTATTGATTAGTGTATCCATTTTCAACCGTGTTGTCTATATATATATGTAGGTATAAACTTGGACTATACCAAAATCGTACCGTGCACTTATATTAACAGTGGTAGCTAGTATATTGCGCATGGAAATTAATTTAGTTAATACATTATGGGACAAATGACGTTAATAATCACTTTAATAATTACACGTCTATTTGTATGACAAACTACTTCAAAATGAACTGCTATTAAATTATAATTACTTTGAGAAGTTCTTATATACTTATAACACTTGTTTGTAGAAGAAATTCTTTGTGGTGTCAAGCAGAGGTGTATAAAAAGTAAGTTGTATTTATGAATTTTATGTAAATAGATAATGACGTAATTGTATTATTTAATAACGTATGCAAATTATAATAACAACCGACAACCCGGAATTCAAAATTTCGTTAAAACTAAAGGCTGAAAAAGTATCTTTCTATAAGAACACGTATTTCTTGTAGCATCTCGGAAACGATAATAGGTATGATTTTTTTATAACATATTTTGAAGTGTATCCTACAGAGTGTAAACGAAGTTGTAACGCCCTGTCTCTATGCTTAGCAGAACAATAAATGAAGCGATCCCTTTGCTTGACTTCCAGGGTGCTAAAACTAGATCAAAAGAACACGGAGAGTGGGGGGTTACCTGTGAATAAGATTTAATAGGACGCCACAGTATTTTTACCCTGAAAGCCTTTAACCAATACTTAAGTAAAAAGAAGATGCCAGTTTATTGTGCTCGTTAAGAAAATGTTGCTATACACTATATTCAGAAACACATATAGACTAGATAGATATTCAAAAGCAAAACAACTAAGTTTACAATTTGGAACACTAGTTAACCATCTTCACCTATACGTATAGTTGGTTTACACTAGTCATACAAAAGTATTTTGTATATAAGTGTCACTTAAGTAAGCACTTCCCAACAACAAAATACACAAAATCATAGAAGAAAATAATGTCCAGTTTACTAAATGAATCAGTATTTACATTAAACCATTGAATATGTCGAGTATAGTTGACAGTCGTCAATGAAGTAAAAGATTATGTGCAAAACTTGTTAATAGTTGACGGTTTACTAATTAATAGCCAACTAGCGAAACTAATAAATAAGGCTGACTATCTAACGAACCCTTAATTAAGTTAGCGCTTGCAAATATATGAAGGTAAAATTTAAATAATGAATAATTTACTGATGAGCCCTTCTTTCATTAAATTAAGGCTGTAAATTAAACGAGCAAATTTAAAAATGAACGGTTGGCTAACAAGTCACTAATTAGTTAAAGCGATTAAATATATGTAATGTTTGAATAACTGTTTTTATAATTACATTCTGTTTAACCAGCTTGCCAGCGAATTAAAACTGTAGCATAAAAGCAAACGAACTAGTATCTACAAAGGGTACTAGGGAAGTTTTGCAATACAGCTTTGTTTATTTAATTTTTTCAAAGTAATTTCCTTTAGACTCATTACACCTCTCCATCCTCCGAAACCAATCTTTAAACGAGTTCTGCCAAGTTTCACTAGGGAGTAAAGCACACTCGTTGTCCAAAGCCCGCAGAGGGTTCTCATCACTGGAAAACCGCCCCCCTTTTAGCTTCATTTTCTCATGCAGGAACAGTGCGAAGTCGCAAGGAGCAATATCTGGACCGTAGGGAGGGTGCTCGAGAAGTTTTAATCCTGTCGTAGTCAAACATTCGGTGCAGGCTTTGGCGCGGTGAGCTGGAGCATTATCGTGATGGAGGAACCAGGTGTCCATACTTGACTTTGAGCTTTGGTCTGCACATCGTAATAGCACTGGTCTATGTTTAAACCACGCACGAATTTATAACGCAAAACTGCACTTACCTCATCACCACGATGCCATAGCAAGCTCAAGAATAACTGAGCCCATCGACATGGCGCGGCGGCTACTATGCACGTATGAAGATGTCTCAACATGCAGCAACAAGCAGCTTCCTACGATTCGTCGTTGCGTCATATTGCAAAACTTTCCTAGTACCTTTTGTAATAGCTCTCAAACTAATCCGTAATGAGACTCAACTGTTGCTTATAAACTAAATAATTATCTCCACAATCTTATGAACTAAATATAAATGACGAGAAATTATTTAAATGATATAATCACGAAATGTCCTGGATTCGTGGCCAAATTACAATCCCCTGGTGCCTTTGAACGAGAAACAGGTGCACGACGGCTTGGCATAAACTTTAAGACCATAAGGTGGCTGTATTCAAGTAGATTAATCTCAATCTTCTATATCAGATAGATCTTCATAAAGTCACGAATCTAGTCCGTTAAGTAATTAAAGCAAAAACAAAGGTAGGGCAAGAACCATAAAGCTAATTAAGAAAATTAGGCTACTATGTAATACAAAGGTTTGCAAATTACGTACCTCAGGGTTAGATTCGAGAGTTAATTAATGAGATAAATCGTCGATTCAGTAAGATACCAGTGCAAAGTCAAGATGGAACCTTATCCACGTGTTCGCGGTTTATCAACCTCTCTGACATAATATAAGTAGGTAAATTAATCGATCGGTATAGTATTTTTTCAACAGAGCCGTCGTTAAGTAATATCTTTACTTGAATAATTATATACAATTCGTATCTACATTGAACCTTTTACTGCGTGATAGACGACAGACTTTAATACTGCGAAGCTGGTACTCAATAGAGGATGGAAGCATTGAAGCCATTAGTTTTATTCTATTATTAGTACGACATCAAGAGAAAAAAAGGACGAGGAAAAGAGGATAAGCACCGACTTATTATTACGCCAAAATACTATTTTAAAGAAATTTAAATCGTAACATAAATAATTCCAACTATGCAGTACATTAAAATACTTCTAATCATTCTTTTAGTTCAGAGTTCACCATTTTACATTCCGGAAATAAAGGGATAAAATTATCATTACTTGAAACTATAAAAATAAACAAACAAAAAAATGTAATAATTTAATGACCAGATAGATTTGCACAATTCTCCTAAACTTATTTTATTGTAATTGTATATCATCTCCACCCTGAATATAGTTTAGTTGACTAGAATATATTCCGTTTATGTTAGATTTAAACTTTAGTTTAAAGAAGTCACAGTACCGACGAAACAATTTTTCAATAAAGATATTTTGTGAAAATCACAAATGAGTTTTTGTGTTGACGGATTGTTTTAAAATTCAAAATACGAACTTTCTAAAATTCGATTTTTCACTCTTTGGAAGTAATCAACCTTGTCCAAAATTACTAACTTCTTCCCTTTATCTGCCTTTTAAGTAAAAACAATCTTTCGACTTAAGATTTTTAATCGAGTTCCATTTATTATTAACTAAATTTTGTCTGTGCTGCTGTAAGTTCTTTATTTGGATTCTACAAGCCCCTTTAACAAAGGTTTTTTAACTTTGTTCAAAATTCTTAATTGAGGTTTCAATGCATGCAATCACCTTTTCTGTAGGAGTCTCATGGCATGGCAGTATTTTAAACCTTTATTGAGTGAGTCCATTTCTTCTCGATTATGAGTCTCAAATGAATGATCGACGACTAGTATTTCTTTTATAGAATTTATATCAATACTATTTTCTAATGGCGGACAAATCGATTTGAATTTCTTATTTAGACTTATAAGTTTTCTTTCTAATTTATGGTTTGTGATTTCTACGATTTTTCCATAAAAGTTACACTATTTTGCAAATTTAACATTATTTAATTTTTCAAATTTCAAATGCAACTCATACAATTCTAATTCTAATCTACTTCCTTTACAGCACAGGTAGTTCAATTCTAACTTTAACCATTTCATTTTCGCATATAAAATGGCTTTATTGTTCATTCTACAATTTGGCGTTACCTCTACTTTTTTAGAATTTATTTACACTATTTTTAGACCGGTTCAATAGCAGTTTAGCAGTTTAATAGCCGTTAAAGGGAACAAGTTAATAATTTCCAAAGGGTGAAAAATCTAATTACAGAAGGTTCGTAGGTCGAATTTAAGAAAAGACCCGTTTCCTAAAATGATTAGAGACACTAAAGGCGCTATAAAAATGTCCAAAGTTAATAACTTCTAACCTGATTTACAAAGTAAGTGTAAGTAATACGATGATTCCGAGATTGCACTCGTTCATATACTAGAGTAACTCACACCCTATGAGATCTCTTTATTCCTGCTTCAGCAAGCGACAAATGTGAATCGGGTCATATACCCGGTAAAGTTATTGTACACCAAAAATGACGCTTGTATCTACGTGCATTTGTAAAAAAAAGTGTCCATGAGCAAATTTCAACAGTATATGTCGTTTAGGTTTTTTGTATCTAATGCATATGTTTTATTAATTAAGGGTGTTTCAAATTGTGCGGTTTTTTAAAAGAATAAATACAATATAGATGGCGCACTGAATTTGTTTTGGTATGTAGGCATTTAAAAAGTGTGATGTATGACATTTATAAAAATGGCTTCATACACGGTAGAACAACGCGTTCAAATTGTTGAATTATTTTATGAAAATTAGTGTTCTGTGTAAAGAATTTTTAGAAAATTACTTGAATTTTATGGTTTACATAATCGTCCATCTGAAAGCACTATTGCTCGAATTATTAAAAAAATTCAAGAGATCAGTTCCGTGGAAGATCAAAAAAGTGAAAAATACAGTCGTAGTGGTCGTTCAGAAGAAAATATTGGTTTGGTTCGTAAGAGTGTTACTGAAGATCCTGGTATGTCCATTAGACGACGTTCACAACAACTTGGACTTAGCGGATCAACAACATGGCATATGTTACACAAGGATTTAGCTCTGAAAGCATATAAGGTTCAAATAACACAGGAATTGAAGCCATTAGATTATTTAAAACGTCGTTCATTTGTCAATTTCATCAATGAAAAACCAACTGATTTTTCTCAAAAAATAATGTTTTCCGATGAGGCACATTTTCAACTTGGTGGTTATGTTAATAAACAAAATTGCCGTATCTGGGTTGAGTAAAATCCACGAATTATTCATGAGGAATCTATGCATCCTAAACGTGTTTCTGTGTATTATGGTCAGGTGGTTTAATTGGACCTTATTTCTTTGAAAATGCTGCTAGTGAAGCTGTAACTGTCAACGGTGATCAATATCGTCAGAAGATAACCAAATTTTTTTTGCCTGAATTAATGAATATTAATCTAGAGGATATGTGGTTTCAACAGGATGGCGCACACCTCACTTTAAAATTTCCTGGACGTGTAATCTCAAGAAACGGTGATGTTAATTGGCCACCAAGATCATGTAATTTGACACCGTTACACTATTTTTTTGGGGGTTATGTGAAAAGTCAGGTTTATAAAAATAAACCACATTCAATTCTTGCTTTGAAAGATGAAATTAATCGTGTCATAGGTGAGATAGAGCCTCAATTTTGTCAGAATGTCATTGAAAATTTTAACAAAATAGTGGACGTTTGTGGAGCTGCAAGAGGAGGCCATTTGGCAGATATTATTTTTCGCATATAAATGTCATAACTGATACTTCAATTACCAATAAAATGTTCTTGAAAGTGAATGCAAATTATGTGTTTTATTTATTCTGTAAAAAACCGCGAAATTTGAAACATCCTTTAGATGTATATTGAAAAATTCTTACCTCATTTTGAACTTTTACCCAGTTGTTAATTTTAAACCCAATATAAACCCCTGCTATTGTGATTCTCGCTATACAAGCGCAACATAAACGATTATTGATTTCGTCTTCCTTTGTTAATGCATATAGAGACACAAACAAGAAATCAGACATCCAAAGTAATATAAATACGTTGCAAGCTAAGCTTGTTAATGTATTGACACTCAGAAATAAATTCAGATCTAACGAAGACATGATGGCTTCATGACGAATATCTATCATGTTGATTACAGTTTTAATTTTCGTCTGAAACGTATCTTCATGTTTTTCCATATCTTTTATTTTTTCGTTAATGACACTGCATTGGTTCTGTATCTCTTGAAGAGTAAGGTAATATATATAATCGTTAACATAATGACCAGTGTATATAACACATCTATTCGTATAGTGTCCAATATTTGTTATATTTAGTGACATGTAGGATACAAGTGGAAAACCTATACTAAACGTTATTAAGAGAGATACGAAGAAAGCGAAATCCATGTTAATTGCGAAGCACAATTTCTCTTTGAGTTTCAAGAGATTATTAAGTCGTTGTACTTTTAAATACATTTTTCTGTGCTCTTGTCTCTTAATGAAAAAGTATAGTGGTTGTATAGTGACAGACGCAGAATTCATAATAAAAAACAGTATGTTCGCTGCGAACAGGACTCCTGCTCTATTATGTCCGTCGTCATAAAATTCTACGAAATTAATATTGCAAGTGATATACAAGGCTTTGATTGGTAGAGCGATTATTATATTTTTCCACACAGATATTTCCTCGACTCTGAAGAAAATGAAGCCAAAAATGTTTCCTAAAATCAAGAAACTCTTCATGCGTTGCAAAAATATCTTCGGATGCCTTTTCAGGAAGCGTTTCTCTAAACTATCGGTTAGTGCATTCATTTTGAATCGTATTATATGTACGTATGTATAGATCAGAAGAATACAAACAACGAACTGCTTTTAAAAGGTTAGTCTTTTATTGTACGTGTATATAGAAAGTAAATGTGTTAATATTATTATTGGACTAATGGAATTTATTATTTCATTATTATATGTACATTTCTACGATATAATTGAACACGGATGAACTTCAATAACGTAATTGGATCATTACTAAATTGGTAAAAGTGATAATCGGAAGATGCTCTTTCAATTGTAGACTTTGGCAATTTATGGCGAAAACTTATTACAGTTCACTTCTGGACTGTATTATAAAATATTGCGAATTATTTTATTATTTAACATCGACGCAACAAGGACGACGGACTAAATTACAATTATTTAAATACATCCCTTTCACTATGACTATTAGCTCGAATCGATATATTCAAAATTCCATTTTTAATACAAGAAATTGATTATTTAACTTACGAGGTTGTCCTTTTATACGCTAATATCTCGGCATGGTTTTCGGCAAACAGGCTGGTCCTTAATGAAGCCAAAACTGTCAAACTGGCATTCACTTCCAAAAGGAAAGAAACTCCCGCGAATGCAGGGTCAGTGAAAATATTGGGAATAAATTTAGATACCAGACTAACCTGGAAGGATGAAGTGGACGCCCTCTCGAAAAAAACTCTCTTGTGCAATATATGCTGTGCGGAGAATCAGAGTCATTACAAATAAGGAAACTGCAAAAACAGCCTATCACGCACTTTTTCACTCGCGGATGGCATACAGTGTCCAACTATGGGGCGATTCAGTGCATGCAAATGACATTTTTAGTTTACAAAAGAAAGCTTTACGAATAATAGAACAAGTTAATATAAGGACATATTGTAAACCTATATTCATAAAAAATAAAATAATAACGTTGGCCTCCACATACATATACAAGCAATTGCTGCGCGCTAAACGAGAGCTACCAGCCCAGAAAAGGAAAGGAGAGGGAAGAGCAATACAACTGAGATCCAGACAAGTACTTCTTCCCAACCATAGGCTACGTACTAGTGCTGCCCAACACAAACATTTGAATATATTTAACAGGTTCCCATTATCGTGGACTGTAAAAGCCATTTTGAAATTCAGAAATGACATAATAGCATTTCTTTTACAAAACGGATTCTACACAATAACGGAGTTCCAAGAGAAGATTAAATTAATCAAATATTAAACCGTATGTTCTGCTTTGTGCACACATACAGTGTGTATCAGCCAAATGGAATAAATTCGATAATAATTAAATGGAAGGGTGTTCGAAAAAACGCTCGGACACGTCGATTGGGATTTTTGGTTGCGTATTTTTTTAAATAAAAAGTTTATATACAGGGTGTGTCATGTAAAAGTGGCCAATACCAACTTTCTTATTTTAAATACAACACCCTGTCAAATATTAAATTTTTGGATTCTTTAGAAAATTCCAGACATATTTCATGTACAATGTCCTATACCTATCTTCGACTGTTTCGGAAATATTAAATGTTTTCAGATTAATTTGAAAAATTTTTGATAATGTACAAAATAACAAGAAAAACATTAATGTCACTGTAGGAGATGTTCAAAGTATTCGCCGCAAACGTCTTGACAACATCCTAATCTTAAATAAAAATTTTTTCTAACGTTGCTCAACATCTCAGGTGTGACCGCACTAATCGCAACTATTATTCGTCTTCTTGAGTCAGCTAAGTCGAGGGGTTTAGTTTTGTATACTATACTCTTGACATATCCCCATAAGAAGAAGTCTAATGGTGTTAGATCAGGGGATCGTGCTGGCCATTCCATCGATCCTCGCCTACCTTATCCACCGATTCGGGAATATTTGGTTGAGGTACTGCCGGACATTGATTTGGTAATGGGGTGGTGCTCCATCTTGCTGGAACCACATCGTATTTGCTGGAACTTGTGGGTTTGCTAGATCAGGATATAAGTTTGTCAAAGCTGGCACGAGATTATTTTGAAGCAATGCTAAATAATTGTCGCCATTCAAATTTCCGTCAATGAAAAAAGGACCTACGATATGATCTCCAACAATTCCTGCCCGAACATTAACCTTCTCAGGGTATTGCGTATATTCTTCCCTCATCCAGTGAGGATTTTCCCTGGACCAATAGCGGCAATTTTGACGATTAGCATGATCGTGAAGCGTAAAGGTACACTTATCAGAAAATAAAATATGTTCTAATTGGATCACATTGTTATCTAACATTGTCATCATTTGTTCACAAAAATACTTTCTCCTATCAAAGTCGTCTTCCATGAGCTCCTGAGTTGGTATAATTTTATAGGGATGCATTTTATTTTCTTTTAATGTGCGAGTAATCGATGAATGGCAAACATCGAACATTGACGCTGCTTGTCTACTAGAAGTATGCGGGTTTTCTTCAAACTTTTTGGGTCGCGAAATACCACCAGAATTTGAAAAGTATCCGATTGCCTAAAGTCTTATTATTCGCCTTCAAAGATAAGTAAAACTTTGGCGGGAAACAATTGGTCAAGCACTGGCAAATATCTCGTAAAGCCCGTACTCATATAGTCAGCGTATAATGTTTCCCTCAATGGGTGAGCAAAAACATACATTATTATAAACACAAAAGCGATAGTCAGAAAATTCCTCAGTCAACTAGAACATCTCATAACCTAACTAATATCCATCATTATTAACACAATTGCAACTGTGATGACCACCAATGGTCATAAAAAACATAAACTGACCGTTTTGTAAAAGTAGATCTATTATTAGTTCGATATAATTTTCTGATTTTCATCACTGAGACAAACATTTGATTCAATTAATGTTAATTACGAAGTACAATTTCTCTTTTAGCTTTAAAAGATTATTAAGTTGTATTTTAAAATAATTTTTTTGTGCTGTTGCCTCTTAATGAAAAAATACAGAGATTGAATAATTAAAGTTCCCGAACTTATGGCAAAAGAGAGTGTATTTAACGCGGATAAAATGTTTGTCGCTGGAAGCTGTACTGCTCGATAATTTAATTGATTAGGGCCTATGTCTAGAAATCAGTAGATACAGATTCGTGCTCTGATCCGATTTAGAATAATCTTTAGAAATTATTGTAACGACAAAATATCAGAAAACGGTGCTTAATTATATATCGTATTTATATGTAATTGAAAATATCATAAAACCTAATTTTATGTTAAAATAATTAGATTTGTTTCCATATATTCATTTATAACGTATTAAGAGATTCAAAACTAGACTACCGTAGAATCAGGTTCAAAGCCTCGTCCGACGCAGAAAATTTTTAACTAATTTTCTGTAACTAACATAACGACGGTATAGAGCACGAGCACACCTTGTATATATCCTAAACGTGTGAACATAGCGCCGTGCAATTTGGTTCATAAGTACTAAACTAAACTATATATATCTTGTATTCATCAGCGCCAGCCAGCGCTGCTATGGAAGGATGCATTAATAATTGGATTCTCGAGCCTCGAGCCCCAGTATCGCAGCAACAAGATGAGGTATGGAGCCTACCAGCTGCTGTAGGCCACGTACCCTACAGCAGCTGGTGATGGCTAATCATGCTGCCTTAGCTCGTCTCTATAGTCAATATTAGATCCATAGATTTTTAACATTAGCCGGATATTGCTGAAGTCTTCTACCGATCAAGTCACATTTAGCAGTTGGTCTGTGTAACCGCTGTCATCGTCTACCCTACATGTACTATACTGCAATAGCACGCCATTCTAACATACCTTAGTGTAGGTAGACATGGCGTGGAAGAATATATGCATCGATTAAGCCCTCACCAAGCCTTCGGCGAATCAAGAATCGCGCGCCTCTCACATCTAGCGTGAATCGCTTAAGAGAAAGATACGCGTCTATTTCACACACCATTATTGGGTCAGTATCGCACCACTCGTTCTGTATACGAAGATATTTGGGTGTTAATGGAATTAGTTGCAGCGCACAATGTTCTTGCGTTCCACTATCTACTAAACGCTCCTATTCACTTCACGCAATTAATGTACCTTCCCTCCTCATGTACCATACGTGGGCCAGATGCCGGCAGAATTAAGTAAGACGAGATACTCATGCTTCGTGGCAATACGCAGGTGTCTAGGTCGAGGCCATGTGTTTCTTAGTTCTTCGCTATTCCACTCTGGCCATGCTCACTGGAGAGTGCTTAGCGATCGTCGTGCATTTAACTGTTTTGTCATTTCGAAATATCGCACGACAATTTAACGAATAAATTCGTTAAGTGCACTGATTTGATTTCTGTCGAACTCACTTAGGTAGCATTGACGATATTCCATTGCATACGTAGCATGTATACATTTCTACTTGCGATTTTTTGAGATGTTTTGATTTTTATATGAAACGTATCTTCATGTTCTCCCATGTCTTTTATTTTTTTGTTAATAACAACACATTGTTTCTGAATTTCTTTAAGAGAAAGGCAGATATGATGTGATTGTTAACATAATGTTTGTCGATGCAAACAAAGCACTGTCCTCACCGCAACGATTGAAAGGAGTACCTTACGAGACCCCTCTCTCTCTCACAGCTACGGTATGAGACAGATGTGAAACTCGCTAACTCGAGTCATATGCCGGTAAAGTTATTGTACACCAAAAATTACGCTTGTAACGGGTGGGCCATCTATCGGTGTAAATTTGAACCACCGGTTATTTCGAATCTGGCAATACTTATGTCATTCTATTCTGTTACAAAATTCAGTATATTATCTCCACTGAACGAAGTGAATCGATATATGCTTGAGCAATAAAGGATTTATTGGAAATTTATTTCCAAAACAAAGCCAATTGGTCGGAAACTGCACGAAGATGTCGTACAAAATTTGGTCGCAAAGAAGGACCAACAGTGCCCGGTATACGCAAGTATACTGCTAAAGTTCGTGAAATTGGTTTCATTGTTGATGCGCCAAGACGTGAGCGTGCTCGTACAGTGCGTACACCCGAAAATTTCGAAGCTGTTGCTGAGAGTGGGCGTGAGAATCTATGAACATCAACTCTTCATCGTTCTCAAGAATTGAACATTTCACGCACCAGTTTACGTCGAATTTTGCGAAAAGATCTCGGTATGACGCTTTACAAAGTTCAATCGGTTCAAGAGTTGAAGCCGCACGACCATCCGCTTCGTTTTCGCTTCGCTAGATGGGCCAACGAGAAACTGCACGATGATGTCGATTTTGCCAAAAAAATCATCTTTTCGAATGAAGCTCATTTACATCTTGGTTGGTACGATAACAAGCAAAATTGCCGTATTTGGGTCTTACAGAAGCCAATGCACTCGTAATCTATTTGGTGTGGCTTGTGGAGCAGAGACATCATTAGCCCATATTTCTTTGAAAATGAGGACCGCGCAACCGTTACGGTCAATGGAGACACCTTTCGCACCATGATAACCGATTTTTTTTGTACCCGCTCTTCATGGTATTGATGTGATCGATGTTTGGTTTCAACAGAATGGTGTAACTTGCCACACATCTCATGCAACAATCGATTTATTGCGTCGAACGTTTGATGGCCGTTTAATTGGCTGAAATGCTGATGTCAATTGGCCGCCAAGAAGCTGCGATTTGACACCGTTGGACTATTTTCTGTGGGGCGCCGTTAAAGACAAGTGTTATGCCGACAAACCAGAGACAATTGAGCATTTGAAGGCCAAAATTCGTGATGCCATTGCCGAGATACGACCCCATATACTTGAAAAAGTGTTCGAAAATTGGTCCGATCGAATGGGTTACTATGAGGCCAGCCGCGGCAGCCATGTGAATGAAATAATATTCCATCTTTAACCGGAACAATTGTACTTCACAAAAAAAAAAATAAATTTTGTAAAATTTCAAATCATTTTTGTTTTATTGCATTTTTAAATTTTTTTTAAGTGGCCCACCAGTTATATCTCTGTGTTTGAAATGTACATGGTGTGCTCGCGAATTAATTCCAACAGTATATATCGTCCCGGTTTTTTATATTCTACGCTATGCGTTACTAGTATACGTATTGAAAGATCCTTACCTCATTTTGAACTTTCATCCAATTGTTAATTTTAAACCCAACGTAAGCCGCTGTTAATATGATTCTTGCCATACAAGTGAGATATAAATAATTATTAATCTCCTCTTC
>JAVIWB010000648.1:0-17205 GCA_031893035.1 Dermolepida albohirtum
ATGTCTTTTTGCAGCGTGACCCCAAATGGGGATGGCGTAGGTCAATATTGGTCGAATGACCTGTTTATAGAGTAGCAGTTTCATATTTAGGTTGAGTCTATTGTTGCTGTGGAATAGGGAAAATAATTGGGAGAGGGCGGCCATTGCCCTGTTGGCTACTTCCTCTGAGTGTTGTTTGCAAGTTAACCTTGAGTCTAGAGTAAGGCCAAGATGTCTTACGGAGTTGTTCCAGGGGATATCCCTGCCGAACATTTCCAGGTTTTCGTTGGGGCGTTGTCTGGTATGTCTCGCAAAGATTATTGCTTTGGACTTGTCTGGGTTTATTTTTATTCTCCATAGTGCAAACCAATTTTCGAGAGAGTCTATGGATTCCTGTAGTCGGTCGGTGATAAGATTGATTGATCTTGATGTGGTAAATATAAGAGTGTCATCCGCACATAGGGCCATTTGCGAATGAAGGAGGCGGGGCATGTCGTGCGCAAAACACATTGTATAGTGTTGGAGATAGTACGGTTCCTTGTGGTACTCCAGCAGTAATGGTGTGTGGAGTAGAATAGTGACCTTTAACTGTTACTGTAAAGGTTCTGTCTTTTAGAAATGAAAATATTAGTTGAACTATAGGAGGCGGAGTGCAGGTGTTAATCAATTTGAAGAGGAGGCCCTGGTGCCATACTCTATCAAATGCCTTGGCAATGTCAAAGAGTACAGCACCCGTGGCTTGGCGTCTGTTGAAGTTTGTTGTGATTTGGTCGACCACTCTCCACTGTACATATACAATATATATATATATATATATATATATATATATATTGTCGGCTTTTTGTCGCTGTTGCTTGAACTAATCAGCATTGGGGGGCGGATCATTGTAGGGTACACGCGTCAGTAGTTATACGTTATCCGTCGTAATTTAGAAAATGCATACGTTATCCGTCGTTCGTTTCGCTTCTCTGCCTTGTTTGGACATTTCTACCGATATTAATAATTAATAGTTTCTAGGCAAGCGGCTGACGTTTTCCGCTTATTACGCTTATTCAGGTTATCGGGTCGCTTCGACTATGGTTTCTGTCCCATCAAAACTGTTATTGTGGTCTGTCATAATCGTATGCTGGGCTAAAAATAATGTGTTGTTTTCGTCCTTACTGTCCTGCGGTGATCCTTTTCTATGCATATTTATCTTTCTGTTGGTCTGCCCTATATGGGATCACTTGCAGTTTCTTCATACTATTTCATACATGCCCTGTTTTTCTAAGGGGATTTTATCTTTAGAAATTCCTGTAATATGTCCTATTATCTTGTCTGTTTTGAATAAAGTATCTACGATGTGTTTCTGTAGTACTCTTTTAATTCCTTTTATATACGATAGATTAGCCTATTTATTGTTTTCTTGTTCATTTGTCTTTTTATGCTTCTGTCGAATACTTTATGTTGCTGATTGAGGAAACGTTTGCTCTTAAAATATTCTTGATGTTTTTCTTTTATTAAGAAGGTTTACCTACCGTATATATATATATATATATATATATATATATATATATATATATATAAATATATATTATAAGTGAAATAATATAACGGTTTAAATTCAACGAAAAGAGAAATATAATTGGGACTTGTATTTTGCATGATGAACTTATAAAAGACCTGCACTTCAGAATAAATACTGTCGAATTTACAAATGATAGCGAGGCAAACCCTATGCGCAGTAGACAAGCACCTCCCACAAAACTTCCTCCACCTCTTGAAAACAGTTCAGTTTACACTATCATTGGCAGAACTTCAATGAGTATGCTGTCAGTGTCAATTTGCAACATACTTTTATTTTGTTTCGCATAATGAGTGAATCATTTTCTAGTAAAAAAAATCGTAATAAGAAGTCAAGCCCGCGAAATTGTATATACAGTATCTAATTATTTTAATAGTGTCAAAAGTGCCCAAGATATGCTGATCGACATAAAAAATAAAACATCGGCTGCTACAAGTATTTAATAGTATTCCTTAAATATAAAATAATTGCTAGTAATACTGGTATTAATATCGCCATGTAAATAGCAAAATTTTATAAAACTTATTTTAATTAGGTGTATCCGTTAGAACAATCGAACGAATTCTAAAAGAAGCCGAAACAGCTATAAAAAATGGTCAGCAAGTAAAGTCTTCTACTCCAAGAAAAAAACGGCCACGAAAAGCTTCTGTCACTAACATTCCTGAATATAAAACACGTGATATACGCAACATGATTCACAAATTTCACAATACAGAGGGATGTCTTGTTACTTTAAAAAAACTTCATCAAAAAGTAAAGCAAAATTTAGAGTTTACCGGATCAGTTTCTTCATTACGCACAATTGTAAAGAAAATACGAGGAAGCGTTTTTATATTCGCGGAATGGGGGACAAGGGGTGGAAATAAAAAAACCAAATTATTTTTCTTTTTCAATATATTCACCTGCAAGACGGATACATTTTTCACATCTTTCAATTAATTTATTTATACCCTCATAAAAAAATGATTTCTCTTTATCTGCAAAATACGCCGAAACTGCCTCCTTGACTTCATCATCGGCAGTAAATTTTTTACACCGCAGCTCTTTTTTCATTTTCGGAAACAGGTAATAATCACTCGGGGCCAGGTTTGGGCTGTAGGGTGGGTGATTCACAATTTCGAAGCCCACCTTATGCAGGGCAGCTAACGCAATGCGGCTCTTGTGGACGGGCGCGTTGTCGTGCAAAAGCAGAACACCTTTTGTCAATTTTCCCCGTCTTTTCTCTTTAATGGCTTCTTTTAGTCGCTTTAATATTGAAACGTAATATTCTCCGGTTATAGAAACACCTTTATCTTTATAATCAATCAACAATATTCCTTCCGAGTCCCAAAATACCGTTGCCATGAGTTTCCCAGCTGATTGTGACACTTTAAATTTCTTGGGAGGTGCTGTGCCCTTTTTATGCCACTGCATGGAGTCTTGTTTGGACTCAGGTTCATAATGATGAACCCAAGTTTCGTCTCCAGTAACAATTCCACTCAATACACCATCCTTGTCTTCATTACAGAGGTCCAAAAATGCACGCGAACACTCTACGCGCTGTTGTTTTTGCGGCGGCGTGAGCATTCTCGGCACCCATCTTGCGCTGACCTTAGACATGCCGAGATGATCGTGTAGGATTTTAAAAATTGTTGTATCGGATACTCCAACCATTTCTGCGAGTTGTTTCTTCTTTAGTCGAGCATCTTCGTGTACAATTTGTTCAACTTTTTGGATAAGTGCTGGCGTGGTCACCTCAATGCTCCTGCCCGGCCTCGGGTCGTCTTCAAGGGATTCCCTTCCTTGTTTAAATAAACTATGTCACTTGTACACCATGGTTTTTCCTGGACAAGAGTCGCCGTAAACCAATGACATCTCATTCATTATGGTCGCGACTGATTTTCCTTGTCTGGTAAGGAACTTTATAACGGCACGATATTCGATTTTTTCCATATTTCACTTTTCACTCCTGATTATGTTACTTGGTTGACGATAACTCAAAGACTAACTGTCTAATAACAATGAAACTTCGTATTTATACTAATCATGAGTCGCTGCACAGGCCACGCCCCCAGTGCGCCTACTCACCCCTCTACAACCCGCTCATTCCGCGAATATAAAAACGCTCCCTCGTAGGTTTTAAATGGCAAAAAACGCAAAATAATAGAAGTATATTATTAATAGAGAGAATGGAGATAAGAGCGCAAAGAATAGATTATTTGCAGAAAATTAAATATTTTCGAAGCCAAAACAGGCCTATTGTTTATTTTGACGATAGTTATATCCACAGCGGACATACGTCATCAAAAAATTAGAGCGACAATTCCAAGAAGGGATTATTTGCCACAATATCCAAAGGCCAACGCCTTATTATTGTTCATGCAGGTGGAGACATGGGATTTATTCCAAATGCATTGCTAATATTTAAATCAGGTACAAAAACTGGGGATTATCATTCTGACATGAATTCAAAGAATTCTGGTAAATGGTTACAAGAAAAATTAATTCCTAATTTACCTGCTAATAGTGTAATTATAATTGATAATGCACCTTACCATAATATTCAAATAAATCCGGCTCCTAATTCGAATTCGAAAAAAAGCGAAATGATTGAATGGTTGACGAGTAAAAATATAGTGTGTCAGCCAACTATGCTAAAACCTCAACTGTATGAACTAATAAAATATGACAAAAAAATACATAACGTATAAGTTGGACTCCATATTGCAGGAAAAAGGCCACACTGTTTTGCGACTACCACCTTACCACCCAGATCTAAATGCCATAGAACTTATATGTGCTACAGTAAAAAATAATGTATCTCAAAAAAATATAACTTTTAAACTAGATGATGTTAAGAAATTGGCAGAAAATGAACTCAATTCAATAACATCGGAACACTGGCAAATGCCATGTCAACATGTTAGAAAAGTTGAAGAAATGTATTTAGAAAGAGAAATAGCTATAGATGATGGGAACTCTATTATTATAAATACAGAAAACAGCAGCCCTAGTGAAGATGATTATGTATGCTCGACTGACTACAGTTATTAACTAAAATTATTATTATTTGTGTATATTTATATTTGTATTTACTTCTATACTTAAAGATGTTATAGATACTAATTAAATTACATGTTAATGAAATACTAAAAAGTCTATAATATTTATTTCAATAATTAAATTATATTTAGGATAATTTTTAAAAACCTTTGCACGCCTCTGCCTGCATTATCTACATAAGTAACTTACACAAATCGTAACCCAGAGTGGGAATGTTCAGCCTGCGTACCCGTTCGCCACCACAAATTAATTCCACTAGTATATGTATGTACATGAACGTACATACATATGTATAATTTGAATAACGCTTCATATATTACTTGTCTTAATCATAGTTCAAATAATTTCACGCATGTTATTTGTATGTAATTTCCGGAATTACTAACCTATAAAATGTCAAACATTTCATAGACGTTATTGTGTGTGCATACATTTTTCATTATTTTATTACTATTTGATGTAAAATAGTTTCCTATTAAATTGTTTTGCGCGTTCGTGAAAACATGGTGCGATCGCAATCGCTGCGTTTTGTATTGAATTTGTTAAAATATTTCGAAAATGAGAAACATCGTTCAACAGTTCAACACCATTATTGATAATAGTGTTGCTGGTGTTAATGAGGTAGGTAAATGAAGATTTGAAAGCATTTGTTGCCATGCTTACTTAGTTATTTTATTTACAGTGTGTAGCAAATGCACTGAAAAGTAGTATCTCTTCTGTAAGAAGAATTGAATCTCAGTATAGAAACACTAGAACTTCTAAATCCTGGAACAAAAAATGATGTAAAAAACAAAAAAATATCTGAATGGATAAAACCAAATATAAGAAATACCTGTGTATACAATATATTCACAAAGTATGTTTCCTTCTTTACTGCCTAGTATATATGTAAATATATATTTTGGTAGAAAAACATATTACTCTTGTTATTCAATGACGAACTTAAAGAGAATAGAATTTTTTTGGGCGATAGGAGTTTGATTCGCACCCGTCACAGTATTGGTTTTAAATTAAAAAGACGATAATCGCAGAGATCTAATCAAAAATCTCATATTGTTGAAATGCTATTTGAATTTCTGAAAAAAATATGTGGAAAATTTAGATTTGACCTCACCACACCATTATTTTGGATTTTTCAAAAGGTACCGCAAGGAAATCATGGAAAGACGATTATGTAGAGAGTGTATGCCATCAAAATTTCAAATGGGAGATTATGAAGAAATGAATGGTGAGAATTTTACTGCTTTCCACATCATGGACAGAAGCTGATATTACATAGTTATATGATAATATTTCTTTGATTCTAAGCAACAAAATAAAATTATTTAAATTAGTTAAATTTCATAAAAAGGAAAAGCGATTTAAAGTGGTCACAAAGTTTTACGATTAGTACCCTACCATTGTGACTTCAATGCCATAGAAATGTGGGCACATGTTAAATTATATATATTATGATAAACAGAGAAAAGGGTGTAATGATGAAAGTATGAAGCTATGTGGAAAAGAGCATTATGTCAGTGCACAGAAGAGATTATGGCTTTTTTGCAGTGAATAGCAAGAACAGTTTAGCAACTATTCTTTCTCTAAGTGAGATAGTTTGTTACTTTAGAATTTTAAAAATACAGACTTTAATTTAGAACCGAAACGTCTACTTTATATTAATAATTAGACATATAACATTTACTTGGAGTTTATACAAGATGCTTTGCAAAATGAATACCTATTTTTGTTGTTCAGTTAGTTCAGGATTTAATGTAGATATCTATTGTGTATGCTTCGAATACTTTTATGGTTCACAATACTGTCATTATAGCTCAGACTAAAATTAAATAATACATATTAAACTGAAGAATATTTAAATTGAATCGACAAAGTATAAATAATAAAATAAAAAATATAATGATTTTTCAATGTATTGGTTTTATATGCAAGCAACCCAAAAATGTTTGACCTTGAAAATTAATGAAAATAGTGTGGTTAAGGATACGATAAATAGTTGGGGGTTATATAATGTATAATTGTATTCGCAAAGCTAAATCCAATGCACGTCATCAGTGACGTAAAAACATTGCCAATGTAACGAGTTAGACATCAACATCCATAACCTTCCTGTTACTACTTAATGAAAATATTATTAAACTTAAAGGTTGGCCATTCTGTGCGTATGTGCCAAATATTTCGCGTTAGATAGTTGACGTGATTTGACTTATAACTGCTTATAACCTCTGTTTCGCTATGTTTGGAGTAGCTTAAATTGGTTGTATTTTCTTAGTTTTCGAATCTGTTCTTTTCAGAAAAAACCTGTTGTACCCAGAGATAGTTTTTGTTATTGAATTTACTAATTTTGTGGTGTTTACTGATCGAAAATGCCGATGCATTTAAATAGTAAATGCAAGAGGCTTGTGGCTTCTTTAATTACGTATTTTGAAAGGGAACGTGATAATAAAGGGCCGTTAATTTCTTTGAATGCTGTCAGAGAGGTAAGCCTAAACAAATTCATGATAATCATTTATCTAATGAAGTACATGTATTTTTAGCGGGTTGCAGATGCATTACAGTTGAATTTGTCAACAGTTAGTGCTATTTCCAATGCTGTAAAAACCAAGCAACCTTTGAATTCTCCAAAGAAACGCCAGTATTGTAAATCTATTACGGATGTAGCAAATTTGGATGTGAGTGCTATTCGTAACGTAATTTATGAAATGTACGAAAGAAGGGAACATGTAACTGTTGCGACATTACATGTGAAACTAAAAGCCAGATTCCTTTTCAATGGCTGCTGTAGGTCATTATATACCACTTTAAAACAAATTGGATTTAAATGGTTAAAGGATAATCCTCGCAGAGGTTTAATGGAATTACCAGATATTGCTTCTAAATGAATTCAATTCTTGAAAACGTACAAGCAAATCAAAGATGAAGGTATTTATCAGTTTGTATACCTAGATGAAACATGGGTTTTCCAAAATGGTACTGTCGGTCGATCTTGGCAAGACAGCAATGCAAAAAGTGTTAAAACTACCAAAGTCGATGGAAAAAGATGGATAGTTCTTCATGCCGGTAATAGAAATGGCTTTATTCTTGGATCAGAGCTTATATATCCTTCAAAAAGTGACATGGGTGATTATCACGCTGAAATGAATCACGAAAACTTTTTATATTGGTTTGAAAATCAATTAATAAAAAATTTAGAAGAACCATCAGTGATAGTTATGGATAACGCACCTTATCACAGCAGTTTACTTGTGAAAAATCCTACAACTTCCTGGAAGAAACCTGAAATTCAAAATTGGCTCAGATCACAGAAAATTGCATTTCATGGGACCATGCTCAAAGCTGAATTATTAACTTTAGTTGCTCGAAATAAGCCACCCAAATTATATGTGGCCGATCAAATCGCAGAAAAATATGGACACAAAGTGTTACGTTTGCCACCTTATTACTGTATCTTCAATCCAATTGAACTAATATGGGGAATTACAAAAAGTTACTACTAAACACATTGGACGGGATGTTAAAACAATGGAAAACTGTGTGAATGTGTGGCGAGAGTCACTGGAGACTGTTACACCAACAGTTTGGTCGAACTCAATTAACCATACAGAAAAGGAAATAGAAAAATGGTGGGACAGGGAAAGGATATTTGACATAGAAGACATTACTCCTATTATTATCAATTTAAATGAAGACGATGATAACAGTGATACTTTAAGTGACTCTGACTAAATTTGAATCATTCAAATATTTTAATTTATAGATATTGTGTAATTGCTAAAAAAAATAAAGTTTTTTTTCTTACTTAATTTTTTTAAATTATGGTTGTAATGTGCAAGATTTTAGAATTTTTTTTCTTAAAAATGAACATTTCAATGTTGTAGTGACATTAATTTGAGGTTAGAATATTCTAACTCGTAAATAAGCAGGGAGGCAAGGCAACGTCCTTAGTTTATGACGTCATGAATATTGATGACGTGCATTGGATTTAGCTTTGCGAATACTTTATATATATATATATATATATATATATATTGAATATATTAATAATTTACATAATTTATTAGTTCATAATTGTGTATGTTCACTTTTTCATGCTAGGATTAATGAAATAACTAGAAAACTGATTCATCTGTAACTTCTAACATAAATAAATACCAAATCTTGAACTATCTTACATATGCATATTCAAATGATTGATTTAGTATTTATCGATATATGACAAGAGCTTTTGATTCCGTTTGTTTTTATTTTCATACTGACTGTATATGATTGCAATCAATAAAAATATATGTACAGATAAACAAACGATTTCATAATTAATCAATTACATTCTAGTGTGTTGAGAATGTATCTCGGGCGAATTGTCCAGTCTGTTTAGAAGATATACATACTTCTCGTATTCCCTGTCATATACCTGCTTGTGGTCACCTGCTGCATCGAACTTGCTTTGAACAGCTTTTGAGGGCGGGTCATTATGCCTGCCCCATTTGTCAAACTTCAGTTATGGACATGACAGAGTTGTGGAAATTTCTAGACAATGAAGTCGCACATACACCAATGCCTCCTGAATATAGAAATTATATGGCTGCGATTTTATGTAAAGACTGTCATAAGGTAACAGGATTATACCATTTTGCTTCTGCTTAGAAAAAAACTTTGTTTGATTTTTTTTAGGAAAGTACTGTTAAATATCACGTTGTTGGTTTGAAATGCAAGGAGTGTGGTTCATACAATACGTGTCGAATTAAAGGATCGCCTAGGTTAATAACAAATGGTAAGAATCAAATTTGTTTTTATATCTTAATGCAAATAAGATGTATATATAGATATATATGTATGTATATATATATATATATATATATATATATATATATATATATATGTATATATATATATATATATGTATATATATATATGTATATGTATACACATATATACACTACCGGTCATATTTATTTGCCCACCCTTAGTTTTAGCCAAAATTATTAAACTATGAAATGTGTACTGAAAATTTATTTATTGTACCAATACAATAATGTAAAATAAACATAAAATAGTTACATTTTTCTTATATAAAAACTTTATCATTAATTATTATTAAATTTTGCTCTCATCAATGTGCCCACCTTTATTTTTGATAATTGCGGCACATAACCACGGCATCCTTTCAATTAATTTTTGCAGTGTCTCTTCTGTAATTTGTACCCAGGCTTCTTGAAGTTGTTCCCACAGTACAGTGGTGGATGATAGAGCACGTTCTCGAACCTTCCGGTCCAATTCTTCCCAAAGAAGCTCTATTGGGTTCAGATCAGAACTTTGAGCTGGCCATACCATTATAGAGATTTGCCCTTGCTCTTCTAATTGACGCAAGTAATCGCCACACAATCTAGAAGTGTGTTTCGGATCGTTGTCCTGTTGAAATACAAAGTTTTCGTCAAGAATCCTTAGTCCTGAAGGAACAGCGTTATTTTCTAAAATTTCCTTGTAGCCTTCTTTTCTTAGGACTCCCTCAATTTTGACGAGATCGCCTACAGATCTTCCACCAAAACACCCCCAAATCATTACTCCTCCTCCATATTTTACGGTAGGCGCAATACATTCTGGCAGTACTCTTTCTCCTGCGGATCTTACGAATATTCGCCTTTTACTACCGAAAATTTCAAACTTCGATTCGTCTATCCACAACACATTATTCCACTGATCAATCGTCCAATTATTACGTTCTTTAGCCCAATTTAGTCGTTTTATCTCGTTTTGCTTTCGTAGTAGTGGTTTTCGCAGAGCCATTCTTCCGTATAGACCCGCTTGCCTTAACTTTCTCTGTACGGTGGACACACTAATTGGTTTAGGACGCGCTCTATTCATTTCAGCAGCAATTTCTGGTGCTGTTTTTTGTCTATCGCGTCTACTTATCCGTATTAGATGCCGGTCATCTGCAGATGTCGCCCAGATCTTCTTTTGTTGGAAAATGTACCACTTTCTTCAAATTTTTTAACGTTATAATCAACGGTTCTGCGATTTAATCGTAATTCTTTTGCAATTTCGCGATTACTTTTACCCGTACGATGATAAGCAATTATCATAGCACGCACTTCAACAGATAATTCCTTCGTCTTCGGCATTGCATTAAAATATTCACAATAACTCTCTATTTCACTGTTTTCGCAACAAAAGATGAACGATGACTGACATAAAATTTATTTTTCTTTTTGAATAACACATCCTAATATTGTAATTAGTTAGTACAATAACATAATATTGGTAATACCTTTCGGAAATGCAGGTAAAACTGTTAATACTGTAGGGATTAGCCTATATAATATTTATGGTATTTTTCCAATTTATGACACCTTTACGATATATCATAAACAATTAAAGATTTTCGCAGAAATTCAAAAGGAATTACTTCCACTAATAATATTGTTGAATAATTATAATACAGGTTTTTCGATAGACAATCCATATTTCAGGAAACACATAAAATTGGGGTGGGCAAATAAATATGTATATATATATATATATATATATATATATATGTATATATATATATATATGTATATGTATATATGTATGTGTATATATATATATATATATATATATATATATATATATATATATATATATGTATATACATACATATATACATATATATATATATATATATATATATATACATATATACGTAGATTTTTACGGCCGAAGTCTGTCGTTAAGTTTATTCAAGTGTTTTGTCGTGTATACGGTCTGAATTCTTAGAAGGATTGAACGGGATATACTAGTTTTTCCTATTATACGCCAGCATGGACTTGAAAATGGCAATAGCAAGGCTGCTAAAAGCTCGTCAAAATATCAGTCCATTTAGGGACTGATACGGTTTTGGTTTGGGTTTATTCGGGTGTTATGTCGCATTTGAGGAAATTCTTATGTGTACGTGGGGCCGACCGTTGAGCGCAAATATGTGTATTCGATATAGACATCTCGCGTGTTAAATTTATATGGACAATTTATATTTCGGTACCCCACAGATAACTATCGAAATTAAATTATAATAAAGATGTTACAAGCAACGCATTGGGTAAGGGTGTTATATACCCATGACAGAAACAATTTAATAAACATCCCAACACCCCAGTCATTCTTCCGTTAAGCGATAATGTGCGCCCATGGTAACGGAGTATAATGGGAAATTATTAGGATAAGTTGATTAATCTACAAAACAATTCGACGAATTTTAGAACATTATATGGAATAACCGAAGTAGAACTTCCACTCTTTAAGCAAAAGTGATTTTCGTTAATTACCTGAAACGAAACTGGCATAAAATAAGTTGTTACTTTTATATTTTAAATTTTGAAATTTATATATTCACGTATTTATGCAATACTGTAAATAAAAAAAATATTGGATAATTGTTGTTTTATTTATAACTATCGTATATATATAGAAGTAATATAACTAAAATCATAACGCACTTTGCTTATTTATACATGAATTGTGTGAATTGTTCAACCCCTACCATTACACATATACCTTTCCATCGTATGATCTCAATCAGGTAAATATTAGGATGTTTCATCTTCAATAATTTCCACTTGTAGATACTACTAAGTATTGATCTTCAAGTCATATCATCCAATGTATAAATTTTTTTTAAATATTTTTGTAGTTGTAGCAGTTTTAACTAACTGAGTAGATAAATTTGGAGTATATCTCTGTAGATAAGATTTGTTTATACTAGGACCATCACCTTATGAAGGTTTAATATCAGCCGATGGTGAATATTATAGGGTAGGCAAACGTTTAATGAAAGGAAATACATGAGTACATCTAATAAATCGTCTAAAAACAAAATGTCCGACAAAGTCAAGATGAACGCTGAAAACAATGCGGCGGCCAAATATATAATATGGTCTCCGAAAATAATATGGCCGCCAAAACCAAATGGTCGCTGAAAAGACATTGTCGAAAGTAACCAACAGGAATAGATCATTCTATAATATTTATTAATTACAAATAATTACATGTACAGTCGGAAATCGTCAGTAGTCCAAAAAATTCATGGACAGTATGCTAAAGGGCGTTAATAAAATATCCTAATGTAGAATAACTTGTTTAGAAACACACATGTTTGGTTGTAAATATGACGACTTGAAAGATTTTTGTAAAGGAATGGGTTTGAAACTTTACCATCTTATACTAACCCAATGTCCAGATAGCCTTTTTAAGGCAGAATTTTGTATTTATTTTTTCTAAGATTCGAAGTTGTTTTGGAGATTTTTGAACACGTTAAAAATATAGTCAATGATTCGCCGGTGTTAATATTCACATCCTTAGAATATAATCACATACAATTGAAAAGAAAGAATTACTGATGAAGCATTTATTTATATTTATTTATCACTATACACATATACATAATATCTTTGTGTCTCGTAAGACAGTTTTTCACATGGCTAAACGTGATTGACTTGGTAGATATGGACGTATACATATTTCTTGATAACAATACACACTATCAACATTTTTGCAGTTGAATTGTCATAATTTAATAGATTACATTTATAGTAAATGGTTTACCCGAGCAGTAGAAGAGAACGTACGTTTAATTTTATGGATATAGTATTTGATTGTGTAGGAGCATTAAATTTAAGAAATGGGCATTGCGTATAAGTTATTGATGGAACCATTAGTGTTTTATATTTCGCTGCATGAGCGTTAGATTTGAGAAAATCTACCTACATCTTAAAAACGTGTCTTAACATAGTACAACAGGTATCGACGGTATTTGTGTGTAATATGACCTAATTAAAAGTAATGAAAGTAATTAAATAAAGTTGTAATGTATCGACATGTACACAGTCTGTTTCAGAGAGAACGGCACTTTTTTAAAATAAAAACGAAAGTTTACTATTTTGGTAAAATTAACTTATTTTATTCAAATCAGTCGCCTTCGTTTTAATACAACGTTTTGCACGGTCAATTAACATGTCGAATCGTAAATCCTTAGAGATGTCCTTCAAAATCGCTGTCGACGCCTTTTTAATGGCTTCGATGTCGGCATAACGCTGTCCTTTCATCGGCAAATGTAGTTTGGAGTATAAATAGAAATCACAGGGGCCAAATCCGGTGAATACGGTGAATGGCTGATGGTAAAAATGCCATTCGTAGTTAAAAAATCAATGATAGGGGTCGAGCGATATTGAGGACGCACACGATGGATACGCGCCAAAAGACACTTCATGTCACCAGGACAATACACAGCATTGACTGTTTGACTAGTTGGTACAAATTCTTTGTGTATTATTTTATGTATTTGACGTATGGATCTACCTATTTTGAGGCGTAACCATTACAAAACTCCAAATGGCAGGTAGAATGGGCATTTGTGTCTGCCCCCTTCGTATTGCAGCTCAGTACAGTTTTTCCTTATCCGTTCCTCAGCGGCTTCGGGTTCAACATGTGTCTTGTCACTCGTAGACAGGTGTGTACCTTGTGGTGGCCTACTGACGGCAACGTAAGGTCAACAGGTCTCGTCCATCTTGCCGTCTCATCACTCTGGTTCTTGCCTCTTCAAATGGAGATGCAAACCATTCCCCAACTCTTGATTCCTTTACTCTGCGGGTTTGCGTAATTCTGTATAAACGGATAGTCGTCGTCATTTATGACATATTTGGCGAGGTTACAGAGATCCTCATCCGTATGCAAATCGAATTGGACGACGTATAGCATCGGAACGTCGCCCGCCACAAAGAATATTTTTTCGGTTAATTATCATAGCCTTCTAGGCTTGTGGTGGTATGGCAGAAGTCGTCGGCTTTGTTAAGGTCGTACGGGATAGCTTCGTTTTCGGGGTATCGAGAGAGCGCGTCGGGCAGTTCATTATTCCGTTATGGCTTATGTAATGGCCTTATAAGGTTAGAGTGAGTTTCTTTGAACTGATTGAGATACGTCAGATCTTTAGTGTGTGTTGTGTTCCTTGTGTTGTCGCCTCCCTCTCCACCCTTCCCTCCCTTACATAACATGCAAGAGGTAAAATTCACATATTTTAATATTTTATAGTTTAATACAATATTTTAATATTTTTTTGAAATACAAATAACCTGGTTATTATTTATTTATATAATGATATAAAATTTATGTAGAGCGATTTGTTTTACTTTCAGATATATGTATTTATGTTCAATAACTCAAACTTGTAATTTTTTGCTTTATTTTTAAAAATACAGTTTAACAATAATTTTAAACATATTTTCTTTAGTATACAATATAGATTTAGTTAAAAATTAGCTAATTTTCTCTAATCTTTTTGTTCATATATTAGTTACAGTGGAGCCTGGATCAAGTAATAATGAATCGACAGCCCCTACAACCCAAGAATCTTTAAGTACTCAGTCTTCATTGAGCATCCAGGATACCACCCGTCAAAGAAATCTGTGACGAAATAGTACCAATTATAAAGTTATTAGCATTTCTTGTTTAAAAATACTCTAATATAGATCGAATGTGTGTACTATTGTTGAAATATTTATGTCTTAATGACAACGAAATGGGATTGTTTAATATATTTAATTGCATTTGGAATAAGAATTGTTGTTACATGAATACGTGCGTGTATTTATATTTGTGAATTTGTATTTCTTTAATTACATTACACGTTCCTAAATTATTTTGAAAAAAGCACTGAGCGATAACAAATTTTAGAAATTCATAATCGCGCCAATTAATTGTTTTTGATCGTGTGCTAATATGTTTTTATTAGTAGAATATTTTAATAAATTTTAGAATGAAAAGTTTTGTTTTGATTGCTTTTGTACTTGATATCTTAAATTGCACATACATATACTCGAAAAGATTTTTACATATTCTACAACGAAATAATATAATTATATATAATGAATAATATATTCTTGTAACGATAGGTTATCCAGCGTATTGACAAGGTTAATACATTTAGAAATACTGCCATAAACCAAAATATTTCCTTAATTAATAAACGTAATTTGTTATATTTCTACTTCAGTAATAAAACATTAAACATTAATATAAAACCACGCGCATGTGAAAATTAAGACACGTAAGTAATAAGTCATTTAAAAAGTTAACATTTAGTTGGTAAATTGTTTATTGTATACTGCCTATATAAATATTTTTCAAAGAGAACGAAATGAAACCCGTAAATAATTATTAAAAGGTTTTATTGACGTCATGCATTGGAAAGAAGACATACTTTTTGACGCAGTCAGTACAGTAGATTGGTCTATTTCCTATTTAACCAAAATTGAGGAAGAATTCAAGAAATACAAAAGAAGTAATGTATATAATTGAAAAATTTGACCAATGCCAAGAATTTTCGTCTTGTATTTATTCAACTGTTATGGATAGAGATACATACACAGAGAGAGACAGATTCATTTCTGCTACTAGCGTCCTTTATAAATATGATACTCAAATAATTAGTACCCTATGGGTTTTTTCAGTATGCCCCATGAAGTGCACAATTTGTTCCATGTCATTTTTTAAAGTTTATAAGTTGCAGAACAGTAGCTGTTTGCCTACTTAATTCTAGAGCTTCTTTGGCCTTTTCTGTGCCATTTAAATGAAGAAATAAGGGATCTTTTGTCATTACAGCTTTGCTAGCAATATCATAAAAATTTTAGATTAGTTCCTAAATGAAGGGCTAAGGAAGAAGCTTTATAAGTGCGTGTATCGGCATCGTAACCCCAAATTACTTGAGATGGGACTATGGCTGTATAACTTATTTGATCAGTTCTCGTTATATTAAACACTTCATTTGTTAGACGACTTTTGTTTAAATAATTGCCTAATAGTAAATATAAGTCTAAGATTCTGTAGAATATTGTATTTTTATACCTTTACTATGTTCCGTACCCTTAGATTTTCAATTTTTTCTGCACAAATGAGTTTTTTGTAGTAACCTAAGCGACTAACTCAAGGAAAATATTCATTCAACATCACTATTCTCTATACTCCTATGATTATTTCTAATTTTTCTCATGAGCTCGAGTTCGTTTTTTTCTTGCTTTAAAATAAAATTTTCTTTTAAGGCTATAATTGCTGTTCTTCGAGTATACTTTTTACTGGCAAAATTTCTTTGTTTCCTCTTCCGGTAATCAACACCTCAAAACAGAATGGACATAAATTTTATTTATTAGGTTGCAAAATTGTTTTATGGATTTGTACAAGTTTGACTTCTCATATAGGTCTTGTTACAGTGCTTCGGCACTGCAGGTTCTTAATTGGTTGATACAAAATTAAAAAAAACACCAGACTGGAGGTAATGATATAGCGTTTATTATACAGGTTACAATCTAGCATAACAAACCGTGTATGAATTTACATTTAACATTTTAAAGATACAATAAACAAAAAAAGACAAACAAATGAAGATACAACAATGTCTTAACGTTAATTTCTCTCTTTAATAACTAAATATCTGTAGCTTGTTAATTTTGTGTACTTACGATTAATATAATTTAATTCTATTGCTTATACAAGTTTTACGTATAATTTACGAAGGAAAAGAAATAATATGATTTTCTCTGACCTGTCTCGGCTGCGTGTGAGTGTCGTTACCGGGCTTCAGGATCTCAGGAAGGCGAGCG
>JAVIWB010000649.1:0-17107 GCA_031893035.1 Dermolepida albohirtum
AAATTGAAGGAATATTTCACAAAAGTAGTTCCAACATTGTATTTCAATATTAAATGGATATCACCAGCTCGATTCCAACTAGTGAATGGTTTTTTCGTGAGACAAGATGATGATGACAAGTATTTGTCTGAGATGAAGTATCTAAAACATTATATATTCAAGAAAACAGACATTCAAACAAACTTCGATCAAAATAAAACACCAACAATAGTCAACTTCGACTTCAACAGTAATGTTCTGACATCAATGTCAAAACTTCCTTACATTGTATTTTAAACAACAAAGAAATTCTTTATTTTTAACTTTTTAACAACATATAAATGACAAAAACCAACAGCGACAATTCCTCAGACGAATCACCAAGTAGCTCTGATGTTGTAAAACGCATCATTCGACACATGGAATTGAAGAAAAAGAAGGCCACTTTTAAAGAATGGATCGATAAGTTAAAACCTCGACTCACAAAAATTTCTCCAAATATTTATTTCCGTATCGTATGGAGAACACCTTCGATGTTTACGTTGTCAAATATCTTTGAAGTAAAGTATGATAAAGATAAAGATATGGAATATCTGGCTTCAACAGGTATTCCAATGTGGAAAGCCATCAATATGAATACTATAAAATGCGTCTTTCAGGAAGATGATAGTTATCCATCATATGTATGTTATGACACTGTTACAGAGACACTTATTGGTATTCCAAAACTACCACTGATGGAGTTTCCAAAATATCCAAAACATCAAATGGATGATGAAGAATAAACATCAAAAAACAAATTCGTTATTTTTAACTTTTTAACAACATATAAATGTCAAAACGAGGAAGACCTAAAACACTGACTGAAGAAGAATATAAAGCTCATCAACGAGAGAATCAGAAACGGATGCGTGAAAACTATAAACACCAACAATTGGAGTGGATGAAAAACACCATCGATGAACAAAAAAAGTTATCCAAATACTTGAAGAAAAATATTGTCACAGATAATGCAATACAAGCTCTGATGAAACTAATGCTGCAAAATCTAGAAATCAAAGATGAGAATAAACAGTAATCTGATTATTTTTATCTTTACATAAATGTCTGAAACACCAACGAATGATTTCATGAAATATATTGAGAAGTTTGATGAATATTATGGTACAAAATTTATGCCATTTATCCTCCAGGTTGAATGGATATCATCAACAATATTTCGAATAATATTGTTACGTTGCCATTACATAAACCATTGGTGTGACGGAGCTCCATTTTTTGACATTGAAGCCCACCATCCTATTCCTAATCAAGACTTTGATATTAAAGAAATCAATCATGAATTCAAATGTGAGAAGCCAGAATATATGTTCTATCTTCGTGAACAAAAGAAATTGATTGATGATGAGGATTATACTTATTAATTTTCTGATATGTTCAATCATCAGTATTCTTACTAAGTTCAAGATATTTTTATTAGTTATTAAATGAGTGTACGAGTATTCAAACCAAACAAAACTGTACCAAAAACGATCAAACCAATTGTGGAATCTGTCAAAGTTCTCCAAAAATATTCACCAGAGATCATTGAGTTCGACACTGTTGAAGAATTTAGTGAATACTTATCAGAACACAAAGAAGAAATGGATGCAATGACAACTCAAAAGTTGAACTTAACATATAAAGTCCCTGGATATACAATCACAAAAATAAAGGGAGAAATTGCTCTGAAAGCAACAAAACATGTCACTGACACAACCTTTGAACAACGATTAGCTGCATTAGAATCTCAACAGCAAGATCTCATAAATAGTGTACAATTACTTATCCAAAACCTTCACAATAGTGCCAGTCCTTCCATAGTCGAAGATTAATGCCTGATTCATTGTTAGTGTCTTGTATTTTTCGAACACCTCTTCCCGATCTATTGGTGAATTCAACTGATAAAAGAGATAATTAAACTTTTGAGGTGAATATCCACCAAATATCCAACAAGCATCCATGTTAGACTTCACTGCAGGATCTAATCCAACAGGATCTTGAATACAGAGGAAGTATGTTATTTTTGGTTGACGATTCTCAAAAAGCATTCGAAATAGAGGTGATTTGCGATTCTTAAATATTTGCATTGCATCATCATACAATACCATTGTATGAATCACTGGAATTTTCAAATGATTGAACACCTAATGTATTGAGTAATTGATTCTTGTATTCTTCATCAAGTTTTTGAGGCAAATTCTTTTCAATAATTTCCATATAATCTTCCTTTGCTTCAATAATACTTCGGATACATTCTTCAGCATCTTCATATTTACACTTCATTACTGGAATTCTAATAAGTTTCTTCATTTTCTGGAAAGTATCGTCAAAGAGTTTATTTGTGACATAAATCAGTTGACAATAATCTGAGTCAGGTAATTGTGAGAGTTTAATCAGTTCTCTGAATACATTGTATGTTTTCCCTGATCCTCGACGTCCAATGAGTAAATTGACGGAATTCCTTTTGAAATTTATGTCTGGATGAATCTCAGATTGCATCTCATTCTTAACATCAGTTTTAGTTGTTCTTCGTAAGAGAGCGTTCACTGCGTCTGTTAGAGACATTTTATCTGTATTAAAAACAATGAATAGTGTCAAACAAAAGATCAATCAAGCCTTTCAACGCATTGTTGAATTGAATAAAAGAAATATCCACAAAAACCGAACACAACAGTGGAAACAAAAAGATAACACGATCATTAATGAAGTCAAATTCTGGGCCAAGAATGACTATGGTGTTACGGATGAAGACCTTAAACAAATTTCACCAATGGAATGGACTAACGTTGCTGTATTGTATAGAAGACATCGTGACAATTATGCATTAACTGACTATGAACCTTTGAAGATTGAAACACAACCATCTTTAATCACAGATACTAGTTTTTTATCTGATAGTAAAGAACAACAAATGTTCAGTAATCCAACAGGTACACCACTTCGTGGAGGAAATTTTGCGAGTGCATCTCCTTTTCTACCTCGTATAACACAACAAATATCAGCACCATATGTTATACAACCAACGTCATCAACGTCATCATCAACTGCAGCTCCGACACAGTATTATCCGGATATGTTTTCGGCACCTGCACAAAAACGTACGCGCATTCCTAGGAAAACACATCCAGCTGATCAAGCACTTATTGACATTGTAGCAAAACAAGACCGCGATATTCGTCAAATGAAGGAATTACTAACTAAAGAATCTGCTGAAGCATATTTCAAAAGACATAAGCTCGAAGGATATACTGCCACCATGGAAGATTATGATGATAACGGTATTGATGATGACTGTGAAGTGAGAGGACCAGATGGTCAACTCCTGTATATCAAAGGATATAGGACTCATAGACCAACTCGTACTGACGCTTATGGAAGATATCTTGCAGCTGTTCCAGAATATGATGATCGAAAGAAAAAGGGTGCGTTCGCCGATTACAAGAAAAGAGATAGAGAAGAAAAGTACTCGAAAGCTGGAGGGAAACCACCATATCAACAATTCTCAGAATGGATACGAGATATTCTTGAGAAAAATGGAATTAATGGAAAAACATATCAAGGTCAACCAATATCTGTGACTGAATATATGGCATGTTCACAAAAAACAATCTCATATTTATGGAAAGAGGTTGTTAAGAAAGCCATCTTATCAACGTTGCCGGGTTATGACAGATTGGAAGGAGGTAATTACAACATACACGCCGATGAATCGGAACTTCTCAAACGATTTAGTAAATTAATAACAAAAAGTATAAAAGAGACATTTAAAAATAAAAATCTGAAGGCTGAAACAACGAGCTTTTTAGGTGATAATCTGATCTCTCAAAAATCTGGTGGAGACATTCAAAATCAGCCTCCTGCAGTGGTTCAAGTGTTCAAAGAAATTTATGAATCATTTTCAGACACTGAAGTGAAACGTCCAATCAATATCAATGGAATTCCTGCTCCGAAACAGACGTCGACAATGGCACTGCCTAGTGGTGGAATAGGTAATGATATTGAAAATGTGGAAGGAAAAGAATTCTGAGGGGAAAAATAATTATTTTTGTTCACAATTATTAAGCCTCTCTCAATCTTATTCGTGGTGAGGTTAAGTCTAGACCTGATGAGTTTCGAGCAAATGGATTACTATTAGTTCCGTTAAATAATGATTCACCAACTGTTAATGCAGTACCAATTCCTTTAGTAATTCCAGTCCCTAATCCAGGAGCAAGTGTCTGAATCGCTGGTGCTGCAATTGGTAATATCTTTTTAACTATAGGAGCAACTGTTCCAAATACTTTCTTAACTCCACTCCAAGCCTTCTTGAAGAAATTGCCAACTTTTTCCCAAAATCCTGGTGCCATTGATGATTAGTGATTAGTTGTGCTTTTACTAACGGTTAAAAATCAAGAAAACTATACAAAGTTTCAGATTTTTACTCTCTATAAAAATGCATCGTCAAGCATATCAATCAATTGCAAAAGGTGCTCCAGGATCAGTGAGTGCAACCCTTCGTTCAGCAGAAATTGGACCAATTGTGGAAGATGGTGGAAATTATATCAACTGGACAGAAATTGAACCAGAAACTAATCTTCCTTCACATTATGGTGATGAAATGAAGTTTCGACTCACTGTTCTCAATTATGATTGCACACAAATGAATGAAACATTTATAACTCTCAACATCAGTCTCACAATCAGTTTTAATGACCTCATCTATCTAGCTCATAGTCTTCCAGAAGGTGTTGAAATTCAGAAAGGAATGTTCTTGTTTGTTGGACTTAAAAATGCTTCAGATATTATTCGCGATTACACCGTTTTTCATCGAGGTATACCTGTTTCAAACTCTCTTCAGAACGAAGGCACTGCCGAATCATTCTTATATCATGTATTTGATTCAAAAAGCAAGAAAAGTAATCATAATAATGTATACTCATTGTATGAAGCTGTGAAGAATTTTGATAATAGTGTTTGTGGACAATATATTAGTTATTATGACCTTCGAGGTCTGGGAGCAACAAACAAGACATATACTTTTGATATGCCAATAATTGTTCCTCTGAACACATTGCTTCCATTTGAGCATTGGGATGTTGAATATCCGAACAAACTCTTTGGAGATTTGAGTATTCAGTTCAAATTGAATAAAGATGCAATTGTTTTCGCTCAAGTTGATCCTCGTGCTTCACTTGACAAATATTTCTACACAAATGGTTTTTCCAGTACCATCACTGATGAGCAAAAAACAGCAATTAAAACAGTCATTAACGATCTTCCAAGGAATTGTGAATATGATCGAGGATTCTTCCAGTCAGGAATGTCAGCAAGGATTTTTAAAGTCACAAGTTATACTTCAGTGTACATTGGCACAATGCCAATTACTTTGACAGCAATAACATATGAAGTACCTCGTGCATTTTCTTCAATTAGAGGTTATAAAATGAACCAAATTGCATTGGAAGAAGAAAGACAATATTTTCAAGATCATAACTGGACAGTTGCATCTCAAAGAGTCTCTACCACTCGTTTTCCTCAAGCAACAACTGCATCAGGAATAAATACATCTGTAAATACTCCTCTTCGTCGTGTTACTGATTTCATGCTCATGTTTCCGAAATCATCAAGACAGCAAACTTGCTTTGAGAATCCAATGTTATATGACCTTCAGCTCAATGTTGATTCCCACAATTATCCTGAGAAATCTGTGAGTACAATTGGTTCAGTATTCATCCAACAACAACTAATTGCAGCAGATCTCACACCTTTCAATCTTGAACCAACTGATGAATACAAAGATTCCATCACAACACCAAGATCAACAGCAACGATACGGTTAAAACCATACACAGATCTTACAAGTTTTGTAGCAATCTTTGCTGTGGAACGAAATTCTGGAGCTGGTTTATTCTTTGATGGTCTTGACACTGGAGGAACAAACATTCCAGTTGGTCTCAAATCTTCATCACTATTTCAAGCAACTAACACTTATTATGATGTTGATGGTGCTGGAACAGCTAATACTCAAGCACCGATTCTAGGAATGTGTCAAGATACTTTCTGGATTTTCAATGCGAAAAATGGTGGACAATGTGTTTATGAAACTAATTTGGATTACAACACTGCTTTGGCATCATTCATGTCTCGACCATAAATTCATTGGTAAATGATACTTTTTTATTTTTAGTTCAAGAATGATCAAAACAATTCCAACAAAGAGATATTTCACAGTTAATAAGACTGAAAATTCTTTTCCAGTTGATTTTGTCAATAGCACAAATCCAAGACATGTTGTGGTCATTGGATGTAGTTTATTTATTAATGAACCTGAAATTGATGACAAAATTGAGGGATTTAGTACTCCAACATCGATATCAATGCATGCTGATTTTATCCATGTAGAGAGAGATTTGGATTCATTTGTAATGTTTTGTAACAGATTTCTGTCCAAACGAAAGAAATATCAACAATTTGGAGCTGTGAGGAATTTTCATGTGTGGTTCAAAGATAAAGATGGAGAACCGCTTGATATGAGCAAAGTGACATTTGTGTTGGAATTACTATTGACTTATTAATACAAAAATAATTATTTTTCTTATTGGACAACTTTCGTTAGTGAGATCTTGAAGTCAGAGAATTGATGATAGATTCTGTTGTATTCAATATTGAAATCCAATCCATTAACAAGAATTCTCTGAATCGGTACCCAGAGTGGTAATTTCTTACCTTTCAAACAACCGACTGCATATGGCGGATCACCTGTGATGATTCTGACATTCTCTTCTCCAGTGAGAATTTGAATGAGATCCCTGAGATCAATGATTGAGAGAATGATGTCTCCACTGATATCAATAACATTGTTGATGAGTACTTTATCCTGTGAACTGAGGATTGCCAACGTGATTGAGAGTAAACGATTCTTGAATGTTTCCATGGGTGGAACAAATTCTGCAGAATCAAGAGATCGACTAATCACCGCAGAATCGACTGACCGGTTTAGCGGTACAGGATTATCTGTTGGATATGAGTCAAATTTTGGTGGAGAATCTTCTATTTTTGTCTTGAGAAGATCACATTTTGGAGGTAATATTGGTTTTACTGATTCATTGTGAATTGTGACAGAATTTGTGATTACTGGAGCAATTTCAGTCGTTTGTTGTGTCTTTTTATAGTTGGCACGGATGAAGAATGATGTCATTATGATGTATTTTAATGAGATAAAAAAGTAGTATTCGCATAACAACTTGTAGTAATGTCTGGCTCACTTATGAAGAAAATTAAGACTGACTCCTTAATATCTCATCTGATGAAAATCGAAAATGATATGAAAAATATTGGTTCAGTTAGTACTGATGTTACTGAGCAAATTAAGGCTGTTGTTGATGAACAAATTGTCCTCCATCAACGTATTGATAATGCTAGTAAAGTCTTTGATACATATGAAGACTTAGAGATATGGTTGAAGGATGAAGATCATAGAAAATCATTAGTTCCAGGAATGGTTATATATTTTGTTCAAAAAGAGATTGCTGATCTATGGTGGACTGGAAAGGAATTCCTGCCGATTGAAGGAGAGAAAGTGGATTTGACTCCATTTGTGAAAAATACTGAATTAAATACATTAATTGATACTCAAGTTGGTACTCAGAGAGCAATACCCTTTGGTTTGGCAACACTGAATTCTGGAGGACAAGTTCAGGAAAGTCAATTAACCACAGTTGAAAAGATCGCTAATAGAGACATTGTTTATCCAACATTAGTGAATAGTAAAATACCTTCAAAATTCATTGATGATTCAGAATATGAGAAGATTGTGAATAGAGGTGCTAGATATCCACCATTAGTGAATAGTAAAATACCTACAGAATATGTTGACGATACAAGTTATGAGAAACTAGCGAATAAAGGAAAATATGATGGATATTGTCCATTAACAGATGGAATGGTCCCTGCAACTTATTTACCAAATTATGAATTGAAAGCTAATAAAGGATACGCGAGTGGATATGCTTCATTGGATTCAAATTCTCTAGTTCCAATGAGTCAATTACCGATTGATGCAATTGCTGCAGCAATAACTCCTGAGACAGTGACTATAAATCCATCATCTAAAATACCAACTGCAATCAGTTCGAGTGAGGGTGCAATTGGATCATCGATAGAATATTCAAGGTCAGATCATTCACATCCATTTGATGATTCAGGTTATGAGAAAGTCACGAATAGAGGAGTTGAATATCCAGTTCTTGTTGATGGGAAAATACCTGCAGAAAATATTGATTATTCAGCTTTTGTTGCCAATGATGCTGCTGAATCAAGTTTTGTACATAAATCTGGAAATGTTACAGAACAAATTACTGGAGTTAAAACGTTTACTGATCCGATTTGTATTCCACACATGTTCCCTGACGTAGAATATCTTGGTTTTTCAAGAACATATCCACCAGATTCGATTTACAACAAATATAAAATGACGGTGAAAAATGTTTTCGTCTCATTATCTGGAAGTACTTTGTACATGAAATTAGATTTGAAGTTCAATAAATCTGTCACGATGCCTGTTTATACAGAATGTTTCATAATGAATGCTAACGGATCTTATCAAACAGGAATATATTTCACGTTGGGGCAAATGTCGGATGGAACCTTTAAAATCCGAAAACAATCTGGAGCAACGGTCTATAACATGGGTCTAAACAGATTACCAGTTGAAGTATGTGTTCCATATGATCCAAAATTAGTTACCCAACCTACTTATGAATCACCTGAATATTTTCAATTTTATCCTTTTACATCTGAAATATTGTCAGTTACTGTATCTACTCGTGCTCCTTTCTCAACTGATTCAAATATTTCTTTTCATTCAATAGCTGGTAATTATGCCACAGCCTTTAGTCCATTCACAATCACATATCGCAGTAGGATTGATTCTACTTGGCCAGTTGGTACTATTATGCAAAGATATGATACAACAGACCCATCAACATTAGAGGGATTTGAAGGGACAACTTGGGTACTAACTACTACAAAGACATGGAGAAGAAGCGTCTAAAAATACACTTATGTTTTAATATTTTTGATTGTAATCTTCTCATAGAATGTGTATTCAAAATATCGAATAAATCGTCCTGGTTCCTTCTTTGATGGTTCATTATTGTTAGCGTAAATTAAAACTTTGACACCATCAATTGAATCGTTGGAAATGGAGTCTGTGATCATTTTCATGAGATCATTTCTGATGTGATATTTTTTGTGAACGTCGTTAATGAGGAGAGTAATGCATGGAAATCTGGGATCTTTATCATTGATTGTTTCGGGATCTGTTTTTATCACCTCTGATTCTGGCACTAATTTGATTCCATTTTTCCTAGAATTTGGTGATTGAGTCTCACTCCGCTCGAGCAAACTTTGTTTGTTCTCAGAATAGCACAGTGTTAGATTGGTGACTTGATCTGGAAATGCCAATATTTCTCTACATACTGTGGGCATCGACTCTTGAATCTTTATTTTGAAGGTGGTGTTTTTGGGTAATCTGTCGTCGTTGTTGATCTTATATCCAAAGGGGAATGTTTCTGTCATTTTAAATGTAAATAAAAATATTGATTGTTCTCAAATTATTGTCTTAAACGAATCTTATTAATGTTCCATGAACTCATGATATTTTTCCTTCATCGATATTAGATTTAATGGGGGTTGACTAATAGCCTTCTATGATGTCACAAACGCTTCAAACATCGCGGGCTCTGATAAAAATATTGATTTCCTATGTTAACAAAAATATTTCTGAATTACTGTGGATAAAATGGTTCTTATGAAACAATTAAGATAAAATTCGCTCCGTCACCATATTTTTCCAGTAAAAATTCGATAATAGTTTCACGAATATCATAACTTTGTATTTCAATAACATTGATCATTGAATCAGAGTATTGTTTATTTGGCCAAGCTCTATCATCAGTTCTTGGAACAAATGTGCTTGTCTTGAAACGTGCCCAATCTTCCCAACATTTCTCTATAAATGGATCATCCATTAACTCTGGAACAGGATCTCCCTCACTGTCTAATAAGAAGTTTAAATCCAAATTCTCTTTATGTATTTGGGCCCATTTTATTGAACTGTAGACTATTTTCTCAAACATTTCATGCATGGTATCATAAACAATGTCGTCGATGTTCATTGTTGTTTTTATATACTGATAAAAAAAATATGTTCTCACTTTAATAATCGTCAACATTATCAGACATCAAATATTTTGAAGGGATGTAGAAAATGGTTTTGGGATTTGTTTCTATAAATGAGTGATGTATTTCATTGATGTCAAATACAGTTGTGATGGGTATTTTTCCTTGTGGAATTGAGTAAGTTGCTGCAGATATACTGTCCTCTTCTTCTTCACATTGATAATGTATCTCTTGAATGTGGAAATATGGTGGTGATATCCATTCAATTTTAACACAAAGAGGAGAGAAGCCATCAAGTATTGTATTGTTGATTGAACGCTTTCATGAGTGTGAGGAAATGGTTTGAGTCTTCTGGGAAAACAACTCCGTTTGTCCTCATTATCTTTTATATGGAATTAAAAAGTTGTAAAACTCAAAAATAATTAAAAAGTTGCACTTGAATGTTGAGAAAGTATGTCTTATATTGGAGCAATCTGACTCCTTGAAACTCTTAATGTTTTATCATCAATCTCGCTCTTAATAATGACTTTTCCACCTTCATTTCCAACAACTGTGAATGTCTCTGGATAGATAATGCCGCGTCTTTTGTCTAATTTCTCATAAGCTCTCTTCAGTGTTACTGTTGTACCTATTGGTAATTGATAACCAGGAGACATTTGAACTAAATAATTCATTTGCATTGTTCTTCTGATGATTTCGTCTTCAAGATCAGGAGTATCAAACACATCATTTGGTGTTACGTCAAATCCCATCACTTCCGATAATCCAGAGTGTGGAGAATTATTGTAATAAGTTGCCAGTTGTTGCATTCGTGCTGGATTGATAAAGTCACTATGAGGATTACTATTATGTTCCATGTCTCTTAATGTTCTAACGACTCGATCTAATGGAGCCATTGAAGTGTGTGTACTGCCTGTTGTTTTCACTGATTTGAATACAATTTTGTGAGCACGATAAAACGCTTTCGTATGTTCGGCACTAAATCCTCTTTCTCCATCTCCTTTCAACAGGATTATTCTTGCTTGTTTCAACATTTTTGACAGTGCCTCAACAATTACCGATGCTGTTTTCTGAACATGGACGATTGTTCCAGAAACTGTTTCATCTATTGATGGTTTGTAGTTTGTTGGTTGGATTAAGAGGTATCTGCTGTTTATTCCAACAGCAATGAGATAACATACTGGACCAGAAAACATGAGATCGATAAAATATGAGCATTTTGGTCCAACGTGATGGAGTTGATAAGATTGATTCTGTTTCACTGGAAAAGTATTAATGAGATATTCTGGCCTTTTAGTTGGCAATCTGTTGTATTCGTGTTTGAACAAATAATCTTGTTTCTTCTTTGATTTGAATCCAATGTTCCGAAGAAATGATTCTTCATCGATTTCTGGTTCATCAATAATTAGTTCAAATGTTTTCTTCTTTTGTCGCATAAATACTTTTGGATTCCATTTTTGTAGCCATTTTTGTTCGTATTGTTTGTAACGTTCAGGAAAAGTTATGCCATCGAATGTATTATGTTTGAGTTTCTCATACATAGCTTTTGTTACTCTAGCTGATGTTGATGTTGCTTTTCTGTAAAACTCCAACTCTGTCAGATGTTGAGGATTATTTGCCCATCTATCAATGATTTCATCTGTATTTGATCGTTGCCCTTTCAGGTTACCAAAATAATAATTCCGAGTTTGTCTTCTGTTCATATTTATGTAAAAATAAAATGATTTAACCAATGAGAGGATCGGTTCCTTCTTCTAATGTTGTCTTCACAATGCGTGGAAATGTGTCCAATGTCTTTACTGTCAAGTCTTCACCCATCTCAAAACATGGACTTCTGGCTGTTCGTTCAAATTTGACTTCATTTCCTTCGAACATGTATTCATATAATTCCATCAATCCACCAAATTCTTTTGCTTTTTCAATGACACTTAACTGTTTAACTCCTTTCATCCGAAACATGAATTCAATTGATCCATCTGGAAGAACTAATTCATCAATGTACATCTTCTTTCCAAGACAAATGAATCTTCGACTATATAATGCATCCATTGGGAAATCACTGTGGAATTGACATAAATTCTTCCCAACTAAATCTCTATCATATTTTGCCTTGAATGCTTTTTCAAGCTTTGGTACGTCGTCTTTGTTAATATGCATTGAGTCTGTATCTTGATAATATATTCTGCAACCCAGATCAAAAGCAAGACACATTACTTCGTTCATAATTCTTTTCGACATTGACAGAATCTGAATGCCCAAAAGTGAGAAAACAAAGTGTTTGTCAATTGATTTCTTGAGTTTTACTGTGTGCATTTGATTCTTTGAATTCATCACACCTGTCACTTCAATTAACTTGTTATAATTCTTTTGGATGAATTTATCTATTTTTGCTCCTTCAATGAATTTGATTTCTGTATCGATTGGTTTCTGAATGGTTTTTCCATATGGACTATTCATAATTAGTTTATAAATGGTCTCTAATGGATTCTTCTTAGCCTTATACTCCAATCGCTTATTGAATATATCTTTGATGACTTCCTGAATTTTACAGTCTTTTGCTCCAGTCCAATAATATCCTTTTATCACTGTAAATTCGATATGTTGGAATTCAATGAGATCTCCAAGATTTATGTTATCAACAAACATCCTTACTGGTTTATCGATTCTATCGTCATTGAGATTATTTCCATCATCACCTTTGAATACTGTCAATGGAAATGGGTAATGTTTACTCACTTTAGACACCTCTATTTCTACAATAAACGCACTTTGTTTCTGAAGAAATTCGTATGTATGTTCCTCGTCAGTTGAAATAACTGTTGGTGTTCCTTCAACAGTGTATAATCGAGACATTGCTGATGGATAAAGACTGACACCATCTAAATCATCAATTTTTTCATTCTTTACGTCCCATTTCTTATTAAATGCTGACATACATCTACCTCCATGCACTGCTTTCTGCATAAATTGTCTCACAATTCCTCCAACTTTATATAGATTGTTGATTTGGTGAATAGACATATTTATTGAATACTTCATCTGCCAATGAACTTGCACTAATATAGTCATGAACATCTATCTCAAAATCGTTTAGAAATCCTTCACGGAACTTATTAAACCCTTCTCTGAGAATTACTACGTCTTGTTCACAGTAGAATGCACAGTATTTAATCATATCGAATGTTGTATCTGACAGTCTACAACCTGGAATTAAGTCAATATTCTTGTTAAACTGTTCGTAATCGTCTTCTGTCCAAGGAGTTGATTCATGTTTTCCTGCTTCATTTATAATGCCAACATTTGTTTTCAGTCTCTCAATCGTATAATAATTATATGGATAGAGTTCCTTTTGTGTGTTCTTCAGTTGGAACATTTTTGGGAAATCAACTAATTTTGATGAAATAATGGAGTATGAATCTTTGTAGATAATTTCCTTGCCATTGTATTTGGTGTTTGTTCTCATTAATTTGTTTGATTTAGATATCTGGTTATAAATGGAATCACAATGTCGTGCTACCATGCAGAAATCATATTTCAAATTGTGAAAATACACCATTGAGTTATTTGGAAGGGAATTCAACAATTGTTCTGCACAGGCTTCTCCAGGAAAATGTATTGGTTTGTCATGAGAATCTTCACCACTGACCACACAATAATATGGTTTATGATACTCACCAGTTGTGTCTGCTTCAAAATCGGCATAGAATATTTTTGGTTTTGTCTTAGTATTTGGTGCATGTTTGTTTCTTTCTTCAATGATTTGAGTAAATGATTTGAGACATGATTGTGGATTGTAAGATAAATCATTGATGCATTCAACATTTGGAGTTATGAAATCAGATACTTTCCTGTATTCTGAATAGGTTATTGGTCTTAGAAGATCTAATTCCATCATTTTACGGACTAATTGGCTTGATGACAGTGCACGATTTGATCTCTGTCCAGTTGCTTTGCGAATACGATCTCCATAATATATATTGAAAATCTTGGGTTTAATGTTGACATATTTTCGAGATAATATCCTGTAATTGGAGTGCGTTCTTGGATGAAGTAATGCTTCTCAAACAGATTCAGTTCAACGATATATTTAGCTTTGTCCTTTTCAACACCAAGATACTGTTTATGTCTGTCTTTGTTTTTGGTTGAATCGGTGCTGTCATCAGTGTCGTTTATTGTTCTAACTGTCCTACTCTTTTTACTACAAGATTCTTCATCGATCCTGTGAACAACGCAATGGATACTAAATTCGTTACAAACTGCCTCTATTTTGGTGGCAGAAATGTATTTGGTTTTGATTCTCAGTCTGATCTTGTCCAAGGTGTCTGAATCGAATAGCTTTGTCATTTTAAGAGCATACACAAAACAACAGTCATTAAGTTCATATCTCGTTTTGTCTTCATTGTTGGTGAGTTTTCTGAATATCTGTAATCTGTTAAGATATATTTTGACAGGTAATGAAACTTCTGGTTTGATTAAATACTCAAAGAAATGACCTCCAATGTCTTTGTTAGCTTTGACTTTTGTAAGTTTTCGAACAGAAATGCTTGAAAATGTTGACCATGTGGGAACGTCTTCACCATTGTCTGCTGAGTAAAAGTAATCAGGATTTGGGTTCTCAAAGTCTATGTTAAAACTCTCTTCTGTAAAGTTCTTCATTAATTGTCGATAGAGTTCTGGTGTTAATGGCTTGCTTTTCCACACAGGAATTGGACATCCATCGACGTATTGATTAACTGTGAATGTAAACATGTACTGATCTTTAATTGTTATGTTTTCAAAAGTCTTCTCAAACCATTCTTTCAACTCTGGGAATAACTTCTTTCTACCATATTTGTTCAGGCCATCGAAACTGATTGTGTTATTGGTTCTAAGTGTCTCCATTTTCTTCGTCACCAATTCATTTTGAACACCAATTGATGAATGTTTTTTGATGAAATCTTGTAGTGAGTAGAAGTTTTGGTCTGGTTTAACTGCTTTTTCCACAAATTCTGATCCGTAGTTGACATTGTGATATTCATGAAATTGTTCGACATGACATGAGAGACCTTTTAATAATTCTTTTTGTCGCTGTTTCAATCCTTCCATTTGTCCTTCGATTTCTTTCAATTTCTGATTGTATTCATTCATTTTCTGATGAAATTCTTCTGCCGCTTTACTGATGTTGTCAGTTATTGGAGCTATTCTTTTTCGTCTGTTCTCCATTCTTTCTTCACGAGTTTTTCCTCTCGTTTTGTCATTCATAAGTGTTTCATCAATGTCTGAAATGAATTCTGGCTCTGTTTGTCTCCTCATTGATTCTGTATAGTCTGTTAGACGTTTCTTGTTTGCTTGATATGAACCTCTTCCTGATAGTGATGGAATACCGAGTCTGGACAAAGTTTTTGCAATTTCCTGTGATGGTTTTAGTGCCATTCTTTTAAATGATATAAAAAAGTCAGAGTGAGCACAAATTTGTGAGTTGTTTATATGTGGATAAAATGTTGGGGAAAAATAAAATAAACTTTATTTTCTCTCAATGTCTGTCAATAGTTTCTCATCGGCGTAATAGAATATTTTTTCAGGATTTTGATCAACAAATTTGTGTTTAAAGTCATTGATGTCATAGATAATTCTCTGCTTCTTGCCTTCATTGGAATATAGATATTCCTTGAATTGTTTGTCTAGATCTCCATTCTTTGGTGAATTAGCATCTGAACGTGTTTGTTCCATTGTGTCAACATAAAACATCGTTGCTGTGTGCCATCTCACATGTACACAAACTGGAATGTCTCTATTGCAACAGTAATAAATGCATTGCCTTCGCTTCGTCATCAAAAAGGAGTACAGACGCGTTAAAATAAGTTCTATTAGCTTTTTGTTTTGGGTCATCTACAAGGTCAACAATTGTGTCTTCCTTGACAAGTGATTTCGCCAATCTCTTTTTCTCACGTGCTCGTTGTTGGGATTCTTTTACTCTGGCCTTCAATTCATCTTCTGTGTATTTCTTTGGTCTGCCTCTCCCTTTTGCTTTGATCAGTGATTCTGGCTTTGGTGTTGGAAAGTCGTTAATCTCTGTTGATGGGTTTGTTTTAACTTCTGGTGCAATATCTTCACTCATTGCTTTTAAATGTAAATAAAAATCTCAAAAATATGAAAAATAATTATGATTAATGATCTTTAAACATCTCTTCATTACGGTGGTAAAGAATGTGTTTTGGTTTCAACTTCTTGAAATCATACTTGAAATCATTAATATCATAAATATCTCGTACATATGGAACTTTAGATTCAAGTTTCATGTAGCAATGATCTCCAAACTTTATTCCAATCCTTTCAATATAAAACTGAGATAAGGACATCCAAGTAACTTTGAGATACAGAGGATATGTATTAACAAGTGTTTGAATTTCATTTACAATGTGATCAAAACGAGTTTTTGGTGTTGATTGAGGAATTTTCGGTAAGCAAATGACTCCATCGTCCGGCTTTGTTGGTGGTATTTCTACGACTTCTGGGGTACTATCACTCATTGGCTTTATATGAAGATAAAATATTGAATTATTGATTTCATCATGTTTGTCTCTCTGATCGTCCTTTTTGACTATGTTTTCATCGGTTTCTGGCTCACTATTTGTCGAAATTGACTCTAAAATCATCGATTTATGAGACAATTATGATCAAATTATGATGAAATTCATTCGTTTATTGGTCAATTATGTACGAAAAGTGGTGAAATTCATCGATTTTTGGTCATTCGGATAAAAAGTCAAAAAGTAGGTTTGGAACTAAGGTTAGTTTTCTAAAAACAAAGGTTGATTCTGAGAAAAATTTTATTTTAACGCCTAAGGGGTTGGGTTGGTGGATGAATGAAAGACAATGACGGATGACCCGTCCATGACCGACGATACAGAAATATCTGTCAATAACGACAACAGCGAGCTGCCTG
>JAVIWB010000650.1:0-16859 GCA_031893035.1 Dermolepida albohirtum
GATTTTTGTAAAAATAAAAAGTTTTGTATTTAACCTTCGTAATATGTAAAACTGAAGCCCTGAACTAGCGGAATGGGAACCTTCTTTTGTTCATAACGAAATCATTCAACATTTAATGAGTTTAGACATTTAAAAGTTCATTTTTACTATGCCTTTGTGGTCTTTCAAATTGTTTGCTCTGTCAAGATTAAGCCAAGAGAGTTAGATAAATGGAAATCACAGTAATTATTGCACGTTTGGAAAGAAATGGGTTCAAATTTTTATCCAACAAAACGTCAATCAAAACGTTCAATTGCTGCAGATTTCATGTATACAAAGATTCACAATATTTCAAAAACGTAACTCGCAATATCTCTTTAAAATATTACTATGTCTTTTAAGTTTTTTGTTATTTACAATTCAAATAAACTTGTACGTACGTTTCACAGTTCATACAAAAACAATTTCACGTGTTCAGTTAAATAGTGTTTAGATTCTCCGAGCATTCTGTACTACAAGATTTATTTAATGAAGACAGTAGAATATTTTAAACCTACAGGTACGATTTAGTATTTGAAATGTAAACAGCGAACACATCGTTTCTGTCTGTAATAATGTTCAGCTGCAGAGACAAGTCCAGAAGAAGCGGTTTTAATGGTTTTCTCGTCTTTTAATAATGCGGCGATTTACGATCAAGTTTCTTAGTAGAAAGATTCTGAAGCTAGTTTTTTAATGAGACCAGCTTTATTATTATTTTTTTTTTAGTGGTAAAACTTCTGTATTTTATATTTTAATATTACAAGCGTGCGTTCCAAAGTTGATTCTAGAAAAGCTAAATAAATTGGTTCAAAACGGATTGTTTTTGTTTTATTTTTAATATTTCCAGATTTTAAATTTGAAATGCTTACATAATAAGTGCTGATTCGGCGATAATAGTCGAGACAAGTTTTATAGACTATCTGTACCGCTTCTGAATATTATAAGCTAGTCATTTGTCATGTCCATGTCAATTTTAATTTCGACAGTTTTTATCTAATGTTAAAAACAACCTTCTAAGTCATAAAATAAATGAAAATTATTAAAATATATTTATTTATATTCGTAGTAGTATTATCTAATACTGTCCACAAGCGCCTGAAGATACAGTATCTGGCAATTGAATTAAAACCACCCTTGCATATCAAGAAATTTGTAATACATGGGTTATCTTTTAAGTTTTGCATATAAAATTGGAATAAAACAGTAGATAGCTTTTAAGGACTTCATTGTTCTTCGAAGTATTCTCCACGAAGATTAATGCACTTTTGCATGCGGTCGATTCAAACTATGGAAGCAGTTGTTCCGCTCGTTTGTTGATACAGTCAAAATTGCGTTTTTCAAGGCATCGACTGCGCCTTCTGACGACTGGAACCCTTGACCACGTAGTCCGTTCTTGATTTTCGGAAAGGTAAAGAAAGACTTAGGTCCAGACTGTACGGAGATTGGTCCAACAATTCGACGTTTTGTTGCGTTTAAAATTCAATTGTCTTGCATGCTGTGTGCGAGCTTGCATTGTCTTGGTAGAGGATGATTCGTCGTTCGGGGTCGGCTTTTCGAAACTTTTCGCGATGAGTTGCGGCAAAGAAATGATTGTATACTAATCGGAAGTAACAGTTCTTTGATCTTGTAGAGAAATTGTTGCTACATGACCTGCTTTCGAGACAGAAAGACGGTCGCGACCGTCTTTCTGTCTCGAAAGCGATCTAAAGTTTTTTGATATCAATTTACCCTGCTTTCTGTTCTTCGGTCAACAGATGCGATATCCAACAGGAAACTCACTTTTTATACACAATTCTTTATGTAAAATGGTTTGAATTGAAGTCTTCGAATTCCTCAATAATGCTTCAATCTGACGATATGTCACTTGTCCATCTTCATTGATGATCTTGCGCACAGCATCGACGTTTTCATGAGTGACTGCCGTTTTTGGTGAACTCGCTCTTGGATCGTCGCTAACACTAATCCGTCCACGTCTGAATTCTCCATACCAACGAGAAATTGTTGACTGATATGGTGCTTCATTGCCGAAAATACAAACCAACTCAGCGGGGCATTCTTGTCGAGATAATTATCTTCGAAAATTATAAAAAAATTATTCCGCGTAAATATTCTCAGTTTAATTCCATTTTTCAACTGACTTCGAAAATTATAAAAAATTATTCCGCGTAAATATTCTCAGTTTAATTCCATTTTTCAACTGACTCGTAAACTTTGACAGTTCATCATAGCTACAACACTCCAAGTACCGCACTGAAACTTTTGATTTAGATTAACTAAAGATGGAGGTTAATTTTTAGTACTGACATTTGATTAGTGGAGCCCTCTATATCCCACTATGGAAAACTTAAAAGATATCCCACATAGAAGTAGTTTGTATTTAATATATTTCAAATTTTCGATTGTAAACTTAAAGAGGATCTATTCTTAGAAGAAAAAAAAACTTATTAGGAAAGGCCCCTTACCCCTATTACCCGTTTTGGATCAGGTACCTGCTATTAGGGTCGCTATTGAAAAAAGTACGTCATAATGAATCACCCATTATTTACGAAAAACATAATGAATGTGTTCCTATAAAAGGCATTGCAGTATATACAACTGTCGGAAAGTTCTTTGATGGAAAAGAATAAAGTTTCAATTTTCAATATGTGTGTGCTTTGATGTAATCATCTTCTTGAAGATAATGGTAACATTCCGCACATTTTCAACACCATTCAAACCTTGAATTCTTCTGTTTTCTTTTCTGTACTCTGTTTATGAGATGGCATATCAAACTCGAAGATCCGACATACACAACTTTATAAAACTGAGGTGTAATAATTTTAACTTAACTCAATTGTTTGTACCGACCTGTGAGAGCTCGCATTGTCATGGTGGAGAATGGTCTGTCGTTTTCGGTTTGTTTTCCTTATTTCTTCAAAAACTTTTGGCAAACAAATAGTTGTGTACCATTCGGAATTGACTGTTCAACAACTCTCTATAGGCACGGTTGTAATGTGACTGGTTTTTCTAAAAAAACAGGCGACCATTTGTTTTGATGTGCTTCGTGCGCGAACAACTTTCGTTGGTTTTGGCTCATCTTGGAATACCCCACAGAGTCGACTGCTGTTTACTATCGGGCTCATACGTATAGATCCAAGATTCATCACCTATGGCGACTTTATAAATGTTCTTTGAAGCACCACCATTTTATTTTTTGTGCATTTCTTGGCACCAATCGACGCGAGTCCTTTTTTGTGCGGTTGTCAAATTAAGTGGTACCTAACGTGAACATAACTTCTTAACGTACAAATGTTCATGCAGGATCTTATGCATGCTGTTCTTACTAATACCTAGAGATACCTCGATCTCACTCGATGTCAATTCAAACACTGCATCAATATGTTTTTTGACACAACAACATTTGTGGGACGACAGAATTCAGCTCGTCGATGCATTTTTGTTGAGATAATAGTTATGAAAAATAATTGCACGAAAATGTTCGCGAGTTAATTCCAGTTTTTCGCTGACATAAAATTTTCAAATTACTGTCAACAATAGAAATAGTGATCGGATAATAAAACTGTCAAGGTAAATGTATTGTCAAAAATGACAAAGTTCTCGATGCAACCGTCAGATCGGAGGCAACACAAACAGTGTTGCCAGTTCCCGAAATATAAACGGCTACCCTCGCATTTCTTACACGTTGTTGTTTGAAGAATTTTCAACACAAAACGATATTTGAAATTGTTAAAGTTCTAAACACTTTTAGAAAAAATGAACACTGAAATATAATATACTGTCATATCAATCTTTGCATCTCTCTACCCATTGTACTAATAACTTTGATGCCATCTTCTTTTCGTTTTTAAAAAAAATCACCATGGTTTATTTAATTGCTGTACAAACTAGTTCAAGGAAACGCGAAAACAATAATAGATACAAAAAAAGAGTTAAATTTAAGTCGTCATAGCTTTTTCTTTTTTTTTTTTGTTGAATTATTTCTTGCTCTGTACTTTATACACACGATTGCGTGATTATAACGTTTCTTACAGTTATATACGGAACATGACACATGACATGTATCGTTTCATACTAACCTCGTGTGTCACAATTTATGTTTAACTTGATTTTACCTTAGATTAAGATCTAGTGCACCGTGTCGCAGCTCGATTTATCGGTGCTCCGTGTGTGTGTGTGTGTTTACATCGGAACTTTTTCTCAGGTTCGCCTCTCTAAAAATATCGGGGCGTATTGTGAAAGTGACAAGTGTTTGTACATCAAACATTTAAATAACAATGAGCCTATATTTAACACATATTGTACATGACAATAACCGCGATTCGAGATGAATATTTCGTTTTGTCGCTGAATGAATTGTAAATACGTTTTATGTGTTCAAATGTATGTTAACTGACATTAACTAAGTTCTATTTAGGCGGTGTTTAAATATGTATAGGTACAGCATTTAAGTTCAATTGTAGATTTTTTCGTTTCAATGTATTCAATCAACATCCTATTAAATACCACTACATGTTATTATTATATTGCATGTATAGACAGTCACAAAACTGTTTGTACATCCTGTGAATGTTGAAATTCATCAAATACACAGTCTGTCGCAGAGAAAACCGAATTTTTTTAAAGTAAAAACAAAAGCTAATTTTGGAAAAATTCATTTATTTCATTCAAAGTAGTCGCCTTCGGTTTCAATACATTAATTTGCACGGTCAATTAACATGTCGAATGAACTTTTATGATAATCTTCAGTGATGTCCTTCAAGATCGCTGTCGAAGCCTTTTTAATGGCTTCGACGTCGGCATAACGCTGTCGTTTCATTGGCAAATATAGTTTTGAGAATAGATAAAAATCACAGAGGGCCAAATCCGGTGAATATGGTGAATGGTTAAAATGCTATATGTAGTTAGAAAATCAGTGATAAGCGTCGAACGATGAGATAGTGCACTATCATGTAACAAACACCAGCTATAATTTTCACGATATTGAGGGCGCACACAACGAATACGCGCCAAAAGACACTTCATAACACCAATATAATATACAGCATTGACTGTTTGATTGGTTGGTACAAGCTCTACGGTATGCCTTTCGAACTATAAAAACAAATCAACGTTGTTTTCACTTTTGACTTCTCCAAACGGCTTTTTTTCGGTCTTTCTTCGCTCGGATGCTTCAATTCAGAGCTTTGACCCTTGGTCTCTGGATCATATTGAAAACACACATCTTATCACCAGTTATAATAGAATACCCGAAGTTTTCGTCTTCTTTTTGAGTCTTTAATCAAGTCTCTACAATGTTGAACTCTGTATAGTTCAAGCCTTGCACAAATCTTTCTCTGTCTCAAATGCTGTGCCAAAATGCGATGAATTGAGGCTTTGGAGATATTTAATTCCATTCCCGCGTATGCATTGAGTTTAAATTCATATATAAGTTTAATATTGGATCTTTCTTTTAAAAATAAGAGTATTCTTTCTAAATAAATCTATTCATTAAATGGATTAAATATATTTGGAATCTAATTTATTACATTATTATTCAGGTATCCGTTATATGTAAGATGTCTTTTAAGTTTTATATAGTGGGACATATAGGCCGCTACTAATCAAATGTCAGTACTAAAAATTAACCTCCATCTTTAGTTAACTTAAATCCAAAGTTTCAGTGCGATACGTGTAATGTTGTAGCTACAATGAATTGTCAAAGTTGAAAAGTTACTTGGAAAATGGAATTAAATCGAGAACATTGTCGCGGAATATATTTTTATATTTTTTAAAAATAATTATCTCAACAAGAATACTTCGCCGAATTGGTTGCTGTTTTCGGAAATGAAGCACCACGTTATACAACAATTTCTCGTTAGCATGGACAAGTTAAACGAGGACAGATTAGTCTCAGCGATGATCCAACAGCGGGTTCACCAAAAATGGCAATCACTCACGAATATGTCGATGCTGTGCGCAAGATCATCAACAAAGATCGACATGTGAAATATCGTCAGATTGAAGCATTATTGAAGATTTCAAAGACTTCTATTCGGAAAATTTCTCATAAAAAATTGTGTGTAAAAAATTAGTTTCCCCTTGGATATCGCATCTGTTGACCGAAGAACAGAAAGCATCTAGGGTGAATTGGTGTCAAAAGGTGCAAATCGCTTCAACGCTGGAAACTCTAGAAACGTGTACAACATTGTCGGTGGTGATGCATCTTGAATTTACTCATAAGAGCCAGAAAATAAACGCCAGTAGTCCGTTTGGGTGTTCCAAGTTGACAAAGCTGGCAAACGTCATCCGTTCTCGAAGTGTCTGCAAAAAGATGTTCGCGACATTTGTCTCGAAAGCAGGTCATGTAACAACAATTCCTCTACAAGATCAAAGAACCGTGACTGCCGGGTGGTATTCAACCATTTGATTGCCGCAAGTCATAGCTGAGCTTCGAAAAACTAACCCCCAAACGACGAATCATCCTTCACCAAGACAGTGCAAGTTCGCACACAGTACCCAAGAGAATTGAATTTTTAACGCAACAAAACGTCGAATTGTTGGACCATCCTCCGCACGGTGCTGATCTAAGTCACAATGATTTCTTCACCTTTCCGAAACTCAAGAACGGACTGCGTGGTCAAAGATTCCAGTCGTCAAAAGGAGCAGTCGATGCCTTCAAAAACGCAATTTTGAGTCTACCAACAAACGTGTGGAAGAACTGCTTACGGAGTTGGTTCGAGCACGTGCAGAAGTGCATTAATTTTCGTGGAGAATACTTCGAAAAACAATGAAGTCTTTAAATACTATCTACTGTTTTATTCTAGTTTTATATGCAAAACTTAAAAGATAACCCACGTAGTAGCAAAGATGAGTCCATCATTATAACCTAAAAATAAAATCTGTATTATCCAAAACACCATTATTTTAGCTTTTAACACTATATGAATACTGTCGTTTTGATAAAAACTCATAAATAGAAATAAAATACGTGAAAAATAAAAAAAAACAGCGAAATATAAGTAAAATAAAACGGGTAATCAACACAAACCTGTTTTTGACATTTGATAATTTGAACAATTTGTCACATGACACGATCGATATTTTTAGTACAGTTTATATTTGCATCTGCTTTTAATAATATCTACCTCTTTGTTTATATTCAAAAAGAAGATCTGAGTCGGTGCTATGAAGTACCAATTTAAATGCAGGATATGGAAAATATCGGACACTTAAGAAGAAACATTAGCGAGATACCCGACATAGACACACGAATAAGTAGCACGTAGTTAGTAGATCTATTCCAAGATGGAGAACACCACATCGATTATGAGAATGCAAAAGTATTAAACACTTAATTGTTATTTGAAATTATCAGTGTAGTTTAGTAATGCATTTCAAAATAATTGAGATCAATTTTTAATTTAAAGATCTCTTGATTTAACTTCGTAATAAAATTACTAAAATGGGTTGTAAAAAAACGTGTTCTAAGTATAGAAATATTTTTAATATTTAAAATTTATCATAATTGCATATGAAAGTAGGATAAAAACGGGTATTAATATTGGAAATATTTACCTCGTTTCTTGAGATCTTCAAGCGAATAGGTACATTCATTTTTATATTGTTATTGCTCATTCAACTAAATACGCGACGTGTTTCCATTCATTTCGAATTGAAAACACTCATCCGTGTACCAGAAATACATCGAAACAGTTCGAACTATTTACGCTCTAGATATTCCGTGGTCAATTTAGCCGTGGCTTTTCATTTTTTAGCATTTCGTTAATGAAATGGAATAGTTATTGCAAATATTTAGCGCGAATTATTATGCAGATTATTGCCGGGTTTACACAGGATTGTACAGTGCCAGGTCATTAAGTTAAGACGGTAATTTGCTTCCTTTCAATACATTTTCTGTGTGTGTCGCCCAGAATACTTTCTATTTTTATCGAAGAATTTTCAAAGCTGTACCTTAGAAGTAAAATCGACAATTCGAATTCTATATGTTGTAACTTGTCAAATATTCGTTTGATTTTGTTCATTCAGACAGAATCTAACATACGTACAGCTCAAGTTGATATCAACTACGGGTGTGGGAAGTACGTTGCTGATCCTCCTCCACTACGGTTTGTCGACCGTCCATTGACCTCATTTGACGGTTATCGCACTGTTATGTGAATGAAAACTGTTCAGATAACAATGGATAGTTACCTCGGTGAATACTGCGCTCATGGCATGCAGTGCTCGTTGGGAGCTTTGTTGATCATTTCTTGAACTACTCACGGCATCCTTTCGATTAATTTTCTCAACTGCGATGTTCTATTCTTGTTGAAGAATATTCCGGAGCTGTTCCTCGGAAGTAGGACCAACAATTCGGAGTCATTTCTCAAGATTATAGTAACTCAATAAAGTTGAGACTTGGAGTATGCGTTGGCCATGTAATAACTTCTAAAATACTTGCTTGATTTTGCTCATTCAGATACTGTTTGCATATTCGGGCTGTATATTTCAGATCGTTATCATGCATAAAGTTAAAATTCTCTCCGATTACTCGCAGCCGAGAAGGAATGACAATTCTAATACTTTGTAATCCCTGTTCTCAAGTAAGAAAAGCAATCAAAAACTGTTAACTGAACTGTCACCGTGTTCAATTGTTGATAGAACACATTCGCAAAGCATTCTCTCATTAGCAAAACATCTAATAAACACTCTTCTGCTTCGACTTCAAACACTTTCAATATTCATTCGTCAGTCCATAAAATATTTTGTCACTGATCTGGCTCGTAGACTTTGGTACCAGAACTGTCGAAGACGCGATTCCAGCCCGGAAGCCAAGATGAAGAAAATATTTTGTCACTTTTCTACCGTCCAATCCTGACCTTTTCAGACCCACCTTAGTTCATTCAATCGGTTACTTCGGCGTAGCCATGGTTTACGAATTGCAACGCCACCATCTAAATCTTTTTCTGCCAGTCGGCGTTTGACATTACCACGGTGAAATGCCGGCTGGCGGAAGCATATTCAGTGCTAACATCCACGATCGAATTCGCTGGTTATTTCTGGTACGGTTTTTCTGCGATTTCTTTTGCAGTTGTGGTAGACGACTATCTACTAGGGTGGTTAATCGCGACGGATCTAGATGGTCACAATCCTCTAAGTCACCTATTTCTTTATATCGACGAATAGTGTATTTTACTCTCAACATGGCTAGGTGTAATTTTTCACGGATCTGTCTGCTGCCACAACATTCTTCATGCAAATACCTTGATTCACCACGGGACAATTCGAACACTGTTGTTCACTTACTGTACCACCATAATAATATTCAAAGAGAAAGCAAAATCGTATTAAAATCTTCTAAATGATCAAGCCGGGTAGGGGCGAGTTTCTAAGGGAGAGAAAGAGAGGAGATACAATAAAATCTTTACCTGTTTGGTCCCATCGGTAAGACGTGTCTAATGGATAGATTAGAATAATCCGGTGCAAATGTGTTTGGGTATTCCGGGTCATAATATGTTTAATTACATCATTTATTCGTAATACTTTCGTTGATTCTGTTGCAGATGTGTTAAAGACAAATATATGTTATGATTATCATGGTTAAATGCAATAAAATTTATTAAATTAAGGTATTGTAAAACTTTCTGCGTCGGCCAAACTTCCGTAAGTATCTTTGCTGTAGGAAAAATGATATCGAAACACAATTCTAAACTTTCATTCCACCAAATGTTGAAAACGATCTCCTGAAGGTAACAAACAATACCACTAAACTATCGCGAAATATTTTTGAGCATTTATAATTGTTTCTTGTTCAATATTTCCTATAAAATTAATAATCCTTGCTCGTAATTGGTGGCAGCTGAGACATTAAACTCTTCCACGTGTTTTTGGGAAAACAAAAGTAAAGCACACAAGTGTATTTCAATTTTGGCTGGATGAGTTTTTTATGTCTAAGCATCATTGCGGTTCCAGATGCGATACTATGATTAATAATCTACTGATGATGACAACTTATTTATACAGAGTACGAACATCGACGTGATAAGGGATTTTCTGCCCTATTTTTACATTAATTACACCACAATCGCCAACAATGTTTAACTGTATTAGGGACTGGTTTGTATTTTCAAAACAAAATTGTTAGAAAAGTAAAAGTTTCACGTCGAAGAGTTGTGAGAATGCCAGCCAGCACTTATCAAAGAAAATTTGCCTTGAACATCAAGTAGTAGACATCATTGTTATGCAAAACCACAGAAAAAGAACAGAAAAATTATTAACATTGCTTTGTAAAGTAGGCGAGCTTACATCAGAAAGTAGTTATATCTTCTGCAGTTTTCTAATGCATGATAAAACAGAGCGGACACTATAAAAAAACACGTTTAACCGAACAATGAAAAAAGTATCGACAGTGGGCCAAGATGCATCGTCATTTTACTCTGGAAGAATGGAGAAAGTTCTTTGTATAAAATGAGATCGTAAACAGCAGTGTCCAACAATATTTAAAATGTGGTTGTTCTTTTACAGTAGTGCAGATTAAAAGATCGTGTTCTTCGTTTTATGGTGTTGCGTCAATTCTGTATTTAAACGGATATAAACAAATATACTTTTCATAGTTATTAATTGTGCGACGTATTGTTTCAAAACCAATAAGTATCTTTCAACATTTCTATTTAGAGTAGCCTATGACTTTAATGAAAGTTAACCATAGAACAATATTAATATTACTATGACAGCTGTTAAAATTTTACTTAAAAATATTCATATTTTGCAATTTCACAAACTTTATATTAAAACTACAATCAATTCCAAATGAGAATATAATTGAAAGTATGGTATGTGAAAGTATGTATATCGTTTTTTGAATTCTTGGCCGCGTGTAAAACATCTCCTTAAAAGGACCGTCGAGTTTCAACTACAATTTACACAGCAACAAATGTAATATATACAGTTTGTCCGCAGAGAAAATCGAACTTTTTTAAAATAAAAACAAAAGCTTACTATTTTGGTAAAATTCATATATTTTATTCAAAGTAGTCCCCTTCGGCTTCAATACAACGTTTTGCACGATCAATTAATATGTTGAATGGATTTTTAAGTTCATCTTTAGAGATATCCTTCAACATCGCTGTCGACGCCTTTTTAATGGCTTCAACGTCGGCATAACGCTGACCATTCATCGGCAAACGTAGTTTCGAGAATAGATAGAAATGACAGGGGGCCAAATCCTGTGAATATGGTGAATGGTTGGTGGTTAAAATGCCATTTGTAGTTAGAAAATCAGTGATAAGTGTCGAACGATGAGATGGTGCATTATCATGTAACAAACACCAGTTACCATTTTCACGATATTGAGGGCGCACATGACGAATACGCGCAAAAAGATGCTTCATGACACCAAGATAATGTTCAGTATAGACTGTTTAACCAGTTGGTACAAACTATTTGTGTGTATTATACCTTTCGAATCATAAAAGCAAATCAACATCGTCTTGACTTTTGACTTCTTTTCGGTCTTTCTTCGCTCGGATGCTTCCATCTAAATCTTTGACGTTTGGTTTCTGAATCATATTGAAAACACTGCGTCTCATAACCAGTTACAGTTTTTGAGTCTTTAATCAAGTCTGTACAATGTTGAATTCAGTTAGCTTGTGTGGTACAAACCTTGCAGAAATCTTTCTCAGTCCCAAATGCTGTGTCAAAATGCAATGCATTGAATCTTCAAAAATATTTAATTCCATTCTCAAGTATCGCAATGAGGATTTCGCCTCGTTTCTGATAAATTCGCGCATCAGTTCGATGTTAGTTACTGTAACCACAGATTTTTTTTGCACCAGGATGTTCGTCGTTATTTATGTCCGTATGACCGTCTTTAAATCGTTTACACCACCCATACGCATTCGTACGTAATAAACACGCATAACCATACACTTGTCTCATCAAATTAAACGTTTCAGTAAACGATTTACCGAATTTAAAACAGAACTTGATATTCGCTCTTGGTTCGAAATTAATTTTTCGACAAATGCCAAATACACACTGTTACTTTATGCGCAATTTTTCTGCTTCTACTGATGCAAATGTCATATTTTAACATAACATTGGTGAAAGATCTACGTTACCGACGCATATTTTTTTAAGTAGATGGCGCCATTGAGAATTACTATTTTAAAAACGTTCGGTTTTGTCTGTTACAGACTGTGTATGTAGTACGTCAGGCAAAGCAATTTTATATGAAATGGTAGTAAAAAATAATAAAAACTATACATTAATTGATACACATTTTTCTGGTTTAAATAAAATTTATATCTTATGCGAACTTCAAACTAGTTCAGTAAATAAGAACTATACTTCCACAAGATTATTGTAATATAAAATTGCATTAACATATTCATTAAAAAGCAACAGAATTTTTCTCTTTTTTTATCAGGTTGTTACATATGAAATGTCCGATTTTGTAAGGAATAAAAAAATTTAAATTTAAAAAAATATAAATATTTATTCTGCAAAATAGTCTCCATTTACATCAATAGTTTGTTGCCAACGGCTTGGAAGCTGAAAAATGCCCTTTGAAAAGAAATCTAGGTTTTGACGGCTCACATATTGCTCAAACACTGCTATTACAGATTCCCGGCCAGGGAAGTCCCTATTTTTGAAGTGATTGTCTAAACTTCGGAAAAAATGAAAATCAGTTGGCGAAAGGTCAGGTGAATAAGGTGGGTGAGGGAGAATTTCGTAACCAAATTCCGAAAGTTTTTGGATTGTCTGTCGTGCAACATGAGGTCTTGCATTATCATGAAGAAGTATGGGGTCCACGTCCATTGACTAGTGAGGGCTGCAAGCGGCTCCATTTTCCATGCATAGTTTCCAGTTCGGCACAATAGGACGCTGCCGTGATTGTTTCACCAGGTTGCAAAAATGAATAGTGAATAATACCCTTACTGGTCTACCATACAGTCACCATAATCTTTCGCGGGTGAAGTGATGCTCGTGCATGCTGTCTTGGTGCTTCACCTCGATCTAACCATTCTCCTGACCGTCTCCGATTATCATGAAGTATCCACTTTTCGTCACACGATACCACTCGATGAAGAAACGGTTCAACTTTCTGTCGATTAGCCAAAGAGGTAGCCACCTCTAATCGACGGAGCTTATTGGCTTCCGTTAATTGGTGCGGCACCCATCGATCGAGTTTCTTCACTTTGCCAATCGAAGAAAGGTGACGACTAATGGTGGCAATGGACACTTGAAATGTTTCTGCAAGACTACGCACTGTTGTCGACGGATTACTTTCAACTTCTACACGCAGCCCGTCGTCATTAACGGTGCTACGCGCATATCCGCGAGGTTCATTTTCCAAATCAAAATTTCCCTCGCTGAATTTTTTAAACCATCGCCGTAATGTGCGTTCATTACACGTGGTTTCACCGAACGACTGATTAATTTCTCGCGTTGTTGCAGCTGCGTTTAATCCCTTTTTAAGTTGATAGAGGTAAATTGCCCGAATATCTCTTGCCGACAGCATTTCCATAGGCGAAACAAGGACAGGTGTATTAATCTTTCCAAGAAATGGAACAGGTACACCCTTTTCTACAAATACAATAATAATTTTCACCAAAAACACACACGTCTTCACACAGGTGCGATTCAGTTCAGACTGAAGGAAAAAACGGACATTACATTTGTAACAACCTGATACATCAAAAACATGCACAAAGCAACATAAATAAAATTAATGGCTGAGATGAAAGATTTTGCCTGTAATACAATGTATTTGGATAATATTTGAGGTTAATTTATAAAACACGATGTTATCAATAACAGTTTATAGATAAGGCAATTAATACTACTAATTAGATAAGTTCATTGAACCTAAAAAATTATCAAGTTTCAGAAATAAAATGACGTGGGTCTCTCTAACTTAACGCCGTTGTTTAAATTGAATCACTTCTAAATTAGAGTGTAGAAGGACAAGGTTATTGATTTCAAAGCAAGTTAAGATGGGAAGTTAACATTTTTTTAAAACTTTTAATTCGTTTTCAAATAATCAGTTAAAAACTTGGTTATCAAGTTACAATTATTTAATATTTTGTTAATTGTCTGCTATTACTTTATAAAACACTTGGTTGTAGCTAATTATTATTCATAATACATCAACTTTCACTCAAATATATGCATGAATATCAGGCTATAAAAGTGTGAATATTAATTAACAAGCTTCCTTTGTTTTGAGTTGTACCTTTAGCTATTCCATCCGATCTGTGAAAAAGCTTGAGTTTGGAGATACTTTAATTATTTAAATAACTATTTGAATAAAGTGTTAAATATTCTTGTTATTCTTTATTTTCTATGTCTGTAAGGGGAAATGAATCTAAAGTAAACTCACCTACATCTAATTTGATTATTTCTTTAATTAAAGATGTACATGAAACACGTAATGTTCTTCATAATACATCAAATTTCTTCGAAATATAAAGGGTGTTTCAAATTTCGCGGTTTTTTAAAGAATAAATAAAACACAATAATTTGCATTCACTTTCAAAAACTTTTTATTGGTAATTGAAGTATCAGTTATGACATTTATATGCGAAAAATAATATCTGCCAAATGTTTTCCTCATGCAGCTCAACAGACGTCCACCCTTTTGTTAAAATTTTCAATGACATTTTGATATAATTGAGGCTCTATCTCGCCAATGACGAATAATTTCATCTTTCAAAGCAGGAATTGATTGTGGATTGTTTTATAAACCTGACTTTTCGCATAACCCCAAAGAAAATAGTCTAACGGTGTCAAATCACATGATCTTGGTGGCCAATTAACATCACCGTTCCTTGAGATTACACGTCCAGGAAATTTTTCTTTCAATAGATCGATTGATTCGTGGGCAAAGTGAGGTGTAACGCCATCCTGTTGAAACCACATACCCTCTAGATCAATATTCATTAATTCAAGCCACAAAAATTCGGTTATCATCCGACGATATCGATCACCATTGACAGTTACAGCTTCACCAGCAGCATTTTCAAAGAAGTAAGGTCCAATTACACCACCTGGCCATAATGCACACCAAACAGTAACTCGTTTAGGATGCATAGGTTTCCCATGAATAATTCGTGGATTTTCCTCACCCCAAATACGGCAATTTTGTTTATTAACATAGCTACCAAGTTCAAAATGTGCCTCATCGGAAAACATTATTTTTTGGCAAAAATCAGCTGATTGTTCATTGATGAAATTGACAAATGAACGACGTTTTAAATGATCTAATGGCTTCAGTTCCTGTGTTATTTGAACCTTATATGCCTTCAGAGCTAAATCCTTGTGCAAAATACGCCATGTTGTTGATCCACTAAGTCCAAGTTGTGAACGTCGTCTAATGGACATTTCAGGATTGTCAGCAACACTTTCACGAACCAAACCAATATTTTCTTGTGAACGACCACTACGACTGTATTTGTCACTTTTTTGATCTTCCACGGAACCGGTCTCTTGAAATTTTTTAATAATTCGATCAATAGTGCTTTCAGATGGACGATTATGTAAACCATAAAATTCACGTAATTTTCTAAAAACTCTTTTCACAGAACGCTGATTTTCATAAAATATTTCAACAATTTGAACGCGTTGTTGTACTGCGTACGGAGCCATTTTTATAAATGTCACATCACACTTTTTAAATGCCCATATACCCAGACAAATTCAGTGCCCCATCTATATTTTGTTTATTCTTAAAAAAAAACCGCGCAATTTGAAACACTCTTTACCTACGAATATTAGTTTATAAAAAGTAGAATATTAACAAATTTTCTTTCTGTCGAGTTGCACAATTTATCCATTTTTTTATTTATAATACTAACAAGTATACGATCACAAATTTTATATTAGAGAGTAGCACAAAATAACGTAAACAAAATTAGAATTCATAGCCTTACTCTGTTCTACAATATCTTTTAATATTTGAGGTTAATTCATAAAACGCCAATACTGCCAACATAGTTTATAAGTTCATTGAACGTAAGAAGTTACGAATAAAGTTTTAGAAATAAAGACGGGTGTTTCTCTAAATTAACTATTGTATAAATTGAATTATTTCTAAATTAGAGTGTTGAAGGACAAATTTATCGATTTCAATGAAAATCAACGTAAGGAACCAATTTTTTTTTAAAGTTTTTGTTTCGGTTTCAATAATCAGTTAAAACTTACGAAGTTGTAATTATTTAATATTTTGTTTGCTTCCTATTGCTTCATAAAAACGTAAAAATTAGTTGTAGGTTATTATTATTTTTTAAAAAGTATTGACTAGAGATGAAAAGGATTATTATTTTATCGAGGTTACGTATAAAGACAAAGCTATAAACAAATTTTGGTGTATATATTTCATACTTATATAATTATACAGTGGAACACAGCTTACTTCAATCACCTTTTAAAAAAAAAGTCGATATAACTTTTAAATGACACAAGATATCGGGAAATTTTAAGTAGGATTTAATAAAATACTTTTTTATCTTAAAAAAAAATATTTTATTTATTCTAAAATTCTCATTTTTATAAAATTAAAAACTAAAAATGAAAAACATAGATACTTCAGTACCTTCAGTACTTCAGCTTATTTCAACCAGTTATAAAAAAAATATATAAATTTAACTATTAGTTTTCTACTTTTTTTTTTAATTTTAAAATTTGGTTTGACCTCCTTTTGGTCAATTACAGCTTCCAGTCTGTTTAGCATGGAACACACTAATTTTCGTGTGGTTTCGGGAGTTATTTTCGATCAATCCTCCTTTAGTGCTGTTATTAGGTCATTCCGGTTTGAGATCTGGTGTTGGCGGACGTTTTGGTTTAATATTGCTTATAGATTT